>VZTT01052615.1:30580-53683 GCA_013400855.1 Buphagus erythrorhynchus
TTCACTGGCTGTCATTGCTAGGTGCAGGATGGGGATACACAGGCCTAACACATGGTAAAACAATTATTTGTTGGAAACCTGCTATTTAAAGTCACTCCCAGCCTCAACAACCTGGATGATCTAAGATGCCCCTGCACTGCAATGTCTCTGAATTTGGAGGCTGGGCTCTCAGTCATCTTGGAGGCAAGAGTCTGTTACAAAACTAGTCAAAGTTTCCCTTACACCATGACAATTTGTAGCAGAAAAAAAAATATTTATGATGTTTTCATACCAGCACAACCACTACCATTTACTGACCCAGTGACTGGGCTGCAAGATTCAGGAGAAAAGGTAGAGAGACTCTTCAGAGCCAAACCTCCCCTAGCCTGTCCTAGGCAATTCTCAGCTGCTTTTCTAGGAGCCTGACAGTTGGCACAGGTTTTAGCAGCAGTTACCAGCATCTCTCTGATTTGGAGAGCAATCTGAGACCATCTCAGCTCATTCTCCCAAAACCAGAAGAAAGTCTATCACTGCCTTCCTCAAAGGGAAAAGCATTTTGCCTGGTGTTCCACAGCACGGGGCTGGCAAGTGGCTGCAAACTTTAACTGATATTGATAACTCCCCCATGGCAGGCACCCTTTTTAGGGTGAAGGAATCAGAGCCAGCAATTTCTAGTGCTCAGCTGGGAGCCAGTCTCTTCTCTGAGAGCACCAGGGTGGCTAATAGGATCAAGGGATGCAGAGCTGCATCCAAGCTGGGGTTTGCAAGTCACCAAAGCTGCCGACATATGGTGCTGCTCTCACATGGTCTGGGGCCGAGCCTTAACAGATTTATATTGGCAAAGAAACTGCTCCTGGTCATTAAGCCAAGAAATCCAGTAGCAAGCACAGCAAGAGCAGGCTATTTTCAGACACCACTGGCGAGCAGCCAAACCCAGAGGGTTTAAGACAGACAGAGGTAGAAGTAGGGAATATCGCCTGTGTTTTGAGAGGAGGGCAGGAAGAGAAATCTGGCTCTTCAAAACCCACTCTACAATTACAGAAGCAATGCTGTCTGCCCTGAGGACTGGTAATTCTGGACAAATATTCAGAAATTTTCCCTCAAAGCCTAACATAGGCAACAAGCTCAGATTGCAAATGCTTCCCCAAGGCAAGGACTGGACAGAACGCTGTGGTGACAAGTGGCAGTTGCCAGTTTTGCTCTGTTTAATGCTGTTAACTCTAAAATGGGGGGGTGTTTCCTACCTTCTAAAGAGTCAGGTGAGGATTCATTAATGTCTGCACCAGTGCTGTGTTTCTGCTGAGAGGTAGAGACTGAGCAGCCTCCTTTTAACCTTTGCATGCATTTAACACATCTTTAGTAGGTGTAAATATATTCTTGCTTTACAGTTTTAATCATTTTAGTTACATGTCAAACTAAAATTTCAAAAGGCTTCTTGTCTGCAAAAGTACAGTTCCATTGCTCTCAGTGGAAAGATATTTTTACTTAGATTAAGACTAAAGACTAAAACTTCATAACATTTTTCTGACTAACCCACACATGGAAGCTGACACCTGGAGCAAGCAAGTACATTTGCTTCCCAACACTCCCAACAGTAGCACTTGCACTTCTCTACATGACTGAAGTAAGTGTACTTTTATTAGAATAGCATTTTTTTCCTGCCACAGTTGCTGCTTGCCCTACCTGGACACAAAAATGTCTTGAATCCTTAATGGTACAAAGATACTGCTAATTGAGTGAGTGAAGTTGGTGTTTTGAAGCAATGGGTGTGAGTCTTGCAATAGCAAGCAGTCTCAGTTAATAAGCCATCAAGTCAATTTAGACTTTATTTAGAGAAATGAGTTACCCAGGTGCAATTTTAATATTTCAAGAATTTTTTAAAGTTATATCCTCAAGTTAAATCTTCATCTAACTACTAGAATCTTATTCCTAAAGTACTGACAAATATACCCTCAAACCAAAGAGATCAGCCTTACCATAGAGGTGCTAACACAATTTAAGTCAACTTGACAAGAAAGGCATGGATGTAACTAATACAGGATTAGTAGTTCAAAGAATTAGAAATGCTCTATCCTAATAAAACCTGGCCCAGGCTGAGAACAGCAATCAATTGCATGAAAGAGCTGGTTCAGCTGTTGGATATGCCACAGCATAACCCAAAACCACCAGGCAGCAGAGGAGCACTTGCACTGAAGGTAGGAACTGTTAAAGGCATGAGGACACAACTGAGAGACTTGATGAATTTTTCTCAGAAAAAAAACCACCAATTTGGCTACCCACAAAATGTTAAAGCACTTAAAAATAACCAAGTCACTTTACACCATGATACTGTGGAAGGCAAACTTGGGGATGCATTAATTTTCTCTCCATCTTTTAGACACCTTATGTCTAACATTGCAATATAATCATTCATGCTTCAAAGCTGCAGAATAAGATGTGGAATGATCTCAGAATACACAGTTAAATCGATGTTATTTATTCAGAACTTGTTTTGCAGAGCCTGAGGATATGTACCTCCTCAGGACTTCAACCAGTATCAAGGTGCTCAGCTTAAATTCAGTCTCACCCCTTATATCTGCCCCCAATTTTGAGTTGTGACTGTGTGCCCATGTCTTCAGTAAGGGATCATAAAATGGGGAAACATTTCAGCTTATTGACATTCTGAGAAACCAACACAGCAGGACCTGGAATTTAATTTCTTTAAAGAACAAGGACATACTTAATTTTTCCAGTATCTCTTCATCTGACATTTTTGGCTTTTTCTTTTGCTTCTCCGTGTTCCTGACCAGCATGTCAGGTGCTGTTGTGCTGTTGTTTTCCAAGGGAGAAGAAATAGGAGAGGTGGCCACATCTCTGGTAGGCGGAGGGAGAGGGTCTATCACAGAGCGGGTGTATATCTAATTTTGTTGAGAAAAACACACAAGTCAGGTGAAGATTTAAACACTCCTATTCATCTTGTTATTGTTGTTGTCAGGGATGCATTTCCATAGCTGCTTTGTTAGCAACTAACATCACTAATCAAGGACTGGTGCCCCCTACAACTAGGCAGGTGACAACACTAAGGTACTCTGCCAGAAGGAATGACTCCCACTGCCTCCCTCCTGCTCCCAAGAAGGGCTCAGCATCAACCCATGCAAGGGGACAAAGCCAGTCAAGGCCTGTGATTGCAGCAGTGCAGGCTGAACAAAGGATTTCTGCTCACAGATTTGGTGTGTTCAGGTCGTGGAGCTATCACAGGGGGTGGAGCTGCATCATCTTCATCGTCCTCATCTTCAGACACTGAGGGCACTGCAGGGGTCTCAGAGACAGCCTTCACATTCTGCATGGAGTTGCACAAACAGCAAAAAGCAAAACCCAATCACACGTTATAAACAAAATCACAAACACTGGATTAAGCTCCTAACAGAGACTGCACTGAAGCAAGTGCAGAAAAACAATAATCAGAACAGCTTGGTGAGCTACAGTGTCTGAAAAATTCAAAACCCAGGGTTCCTGGGTCTTAATGGGAAATGGATGCGCAGTCCAGCACTTCCTGACAAAGCCATTCAGACAGAGCTCCTCATCTGCCTGAGTGACAGCAATCCTCTTCCCAAGGACCTGAGGAGACCTCTCACTGCTTTCCCAACACCCATACCAGCAAGTTTTAGGACACCCAGGTTTGGAAATATTTGTCCCTATTTACACTCTCTTAGGTTTTTTTGCTTGCTTCAAACCCTGACCATTCAGTGAAGATTTCAGACTTTAAATGATAGAATTTGCATCAAACTCTTAATGTTTTCTCCAAAAGTTAGGAGGTCAGGTTAACATCGCCTCTGGTATGGTGATTGAGAAGTAATTAATTAATGTGAGATTTTGGACACAGAATCTGGAAAAATCTTTTCAAATCTCTTTTTAAATTACTTCCCAACATAAAAATTTATGGAAAAATAGGAACAATTATTTTGTTTAAAAACAGTTTTATAAGTGGTTAAAAAATTACCTGGAATTTTCTGCAGTACTGTGATTAGGAATGAAAGTCACTTTTAAATTTATCCACATGAAACTGGATTTGAAGCTCATTACATCCTTTACACTATAAACATTTCAGAATAAACTTGGTAAGCTCCTCAACCCACTAGACCAGTTCTGTTTGCGCATCATAATTTCCCTAAGAGTGGTGGGGGGGAAAGTATTAAAGTCCTCAGAAAAGAGGGAAAGCAACACAGTATTTCACTGAGTCTAAAATACTTGAAGTCATCATCATCCTGACAAATAATTATCAAAATGCACTTGACATAACACAAAAGCCTAGCTTGTCAAAAACAATAAGGAAAACCTATGTACTGGGAATTTCCTGAATATCCCCAAAATTAAAGGTTAGCCTGAGGGAGGGCTTTGGGTATCTCAGTAGACTGGTAACTACTGCTTTCTTCAGGATTTACTTAAAAATACAACCTCAGATATTGAAACTTCTGAGGATTAACATACAATGACATGTAATAATGAACAATGGCAGAAACATTTTCCTTTTCTTTTTACAGAGTCCTAAATGATCAGATCTGAATAAGCTGCCTTTGGAAGGGAGTAGAACAAGCCAATTCTAAGCAATGGCACGGTCATGAAAAAACAAAAGTTAAGAGAATTGTGGGGTTTTATGAACCATCTTAAACTGAAAGTTTTGTTTCTTCCATCTCACAGGCACACACAGAAATCTATCATGTCTCCTAACAAAGCAAATAGGAGTGGTGCCTGCCCTGGTAAGGGCTGAGTAAAGGTCAAGCAGAGAGGAGGAGAACCTTTTATTTCCTGTTCTGCTAGAGATTAGTCTGGTTAATCAACATTAGCTTTAGTAAATCAGACCTTGCAGGTTAGTAAATAAACATTGTTATATCACAGATGTTTACAGAGACATAAAACCTGACAGCAGAGTGGTTATCAAATTCTAGGTATAGGAAAAGACCAACTTCTATGAAAACAGAGCTATTTCTACTAATTAATTCACTAATCTCCATTCACTAATTCACTATTCACCAAAAATCCTACTTCCATCTGCTTTATTCCCCACAAGTTGGGAAAAAAAAGTGAAAGGAGCATGCCTGTTTTTATAAACATGTACTCACTATACAAATAGATATAGTACACATTTTAAAACACTAAGTGTTTTAAAACTTAGTTTTTGCAAGTTTTTTAATCCCCAAACTCAAGGGAGATTGCAAGGCTTACCAATGTATTAGATGAATTGTAATCCTCTGCTGATTTATCTGAAAGACAGACAATAATGCCATTATAAATGAACTATAAATGCAGCAGCAGTGGGGAGAGGAGCAAGGGACAAGCTCTCTTTAGAAAACACAGGAAAAAAGTTTGCTCCCAAACTTAGCTCCTTAAGTCCAGCTTCCCAAAACCAGCTGAACCCTGGAAGATACAGGAACAGAGGGCAAATAAATGCAGTGGTCACAAATTCCTGCAGCAGGAGGGTGGAATTGCCCAGAGCAAAACCTGAATTAATATTGTCCTCCATCCATGTACACAAAATATTATCAATGGACTAAGCCCCCAGCAGAGGCACTGCAGCTGACTCCCAACTGCAAAATGTTCAGCCTCAGCCACCTAAGCTTCCTGGAACAGCACAGAGGACCCCACAAGTGAACTGATGGGCTTCTCTTTGACTATCCAGGCACATATAGGGAGTATTTGTACTTTTATCCCTGCTTGAAGCCTTCCTAATTAGTACCAGATCTGGTGACATGGTTCTATCCCCCAAAAAGAACCAAAGTAGGGGTTAATATTTAGAAAGAGAAGGAGTTGCAGTTGAAAGGAGAAGGAGTGGTGGTTGCAGATGTCCTTCAAAGGGCAGATAACCCATAGAAAGAGGCACAAAACCTTGGCAGTTTTGACTTTTAGATGAATCCAGCTAGCAATTTTCAAGCACCCAGGCAGCTGAGGTGTATTCCTCAACCATGGCACATGGGAGCAGAGAGACTCTCACCCCAAGTACACAAAAAGCAACATCCATACCCACCCTGCAAACTGAAGCTGGTGCAAAATTTAGCTGCCTGCTTTCTCCAGGGACTTTCATCAGGGGGAACCCAGCCCCAGCAGTCTGGGATCTGCCTTCCAGATGCTAGCTGTGAGTATCAGAAAAAGTATGTGTTTGGGAGGCTCAGCCAGTTGACTGACCTCCTCTTTTGCAGCTATGCTGGGCATCCAGACTAACAGAACAGCATTTTAAAGGAAGAAGGGTGCTTGAGCAGCCAGAGAATCTCATTCATATTTTCCTTGAAAACAGAGACCTACCTGTTGATTAAACAAAAGAGACCCCACATGCCCTGACCATGGAGAGCTGGACAAAGCAGCTGCATCAGACCATGTACCTGTGAAACTCATGTACTTCTGGCTGTTGGAGATCTTCTTGGAGTTGTAAAACTCCAACACGTCCAGCACTGCCTGGGGGTTCTTCTTCTGCTCTGACTTGGTGATGTTGGAAGTCTGCAGCAGACGTGCCCATTGCTCTGGCATTCCCTGTGGGAAGAGGCACCTTGTTAACACACAGCTGACCTAATGTGGTTCACAAAACATAAGCCCACTGTCACAGTTCTGCCCCAGCTTTTGGAGTTACACAGTATTGTGAGGGAAACAGGGAGAAAAGAGGACAGAAGAGGAGAGGCAAGAAAAAGAGGTGGTGAATGTGTGACTCCCTAGCCACTGCCTGTGTTACAAATCACACTTGGGCATGTAAATGTCACTGCTCTTGGGTCTCTGGGTGACTCCCAGGCCCTTTGCAGACCAAAATTCAAAAACCAGAAAGGAGAAGACCCAATTGCTCCAGTTTGGGAAAAGCCTCAAGAAAACAAAACAAAACACAAAATCCTTTATGTATAGGTATTCACATACTTATACATACTCAAGAAAGACTATAGAAGTAACATACACTACATTGCCTCCAGCATAAGGGACATGCAACACTCATTAATTTAGGTCTTCTGGTAGCACTAGAGTTCTTTGGTAACTGCAGCGTGGTGCCATTGTAACCAGAGCTGGGAAAGCAGAGGTGTTAACTTCACATCTGAAGCTGAGAATTTCATTACAGGGACATCATTTCAGCCAGAAAATAAACACACATGAAGAACAGCCAGATTTGTGCCTTTCCTCACCAGCAGGGATAACAGTTTGTACGGACAAAGTGGCAGAGATTGGGATCCATGAGCAATGAAGTTATCCTCCCTATTCAAAAGGATGGCTGGATACACCCCTCAGGTAATGCCCCACTACTACATGTGGGGTAACCTGGGCAAGCGTAGAGGCTGCCATGCAAAACACACATGATTCAGGGTACAGGAATAAAGTTCTTAGAAAAACAGCATATTACAATCAGGTAGAAACACCTTGTGCACAAACAACTTCTTCTGCTAGGAAATACTATCTCATAACCAAAACAAGAAGGAAAATATGATGATGACGATGATGATGGTGGTGATGAAATACAACTCTGTCTTTACAGTATTTTGCATGTCAATAAACCAAAAAAAATCACCTCACCACACATAAAAGCATCTGACATTTAGCCTTAGGGCAGCACATATATGTTCTGTCCTAAGTAGTTGTACACAGCTGTGTGCCTCCCAGAGGAAAACTCTCAGAAGCCCCACTTGGAGGACACAGACTATGCTATAGACCTCTTTCAGCTCTAGAGGAGGAAGGGAGGGGAGGAGAAGGGAAGGGAGGAGATATATACCATGTTTAGCTGACCACAACAGCCAAAAAACCAGGAAAGGAAAAGTTTGCTGGCAGCCTGAGCTCCTGGGATGTGCCAAGTTTGACAGTCTCTCAGCATAAATTAGTGGGTAACCTCTGCAGATGTGTTTCAAATGAGATCAAACTACATGATGGTAATAGCCCTTCCAGCATTAATATATAAAAGATTAATGGGCCCTGGGTCCTCCTAGCTATAAGCTAAACCACACAGTTCTCTTTTCCTCCAGATTCACTCACTGTGAATTCTCCAGTGACTGCATCAAACCCCACATGAATCGTGTGTTCAAAGTCTGAAGGGAGGGAGATCTCCGGCCGCTCTTTTTCTTTCTTTTTATTGGCTGCAAGAGACAAAAAACAGCAACAATAAAAAAAATCCATACATGCATCAAGAATTAAAATGTCCCCAATAGCTTCTAATTCACCTACACAATCACAACCCAACTTTTGCTAGTCATAGGATTTCAATCTGAAGCAGAAAAACATCAAGTTTAAAAACTTTCTTTCCACACTTAAGAGCAGCCACAGTGAGTGGACAACAGAAATAAAAGTCCTGTAACACAGGACAAACATAAAAGAAGGAAATTTATATTTTCAGTATGTCAAGTATCAACTAGTATATCTAGACTCAAGAGCATGAGAGTTATTTACCTAAAATATCCACTCAAACTACAGAGTCAAAAGCTCTATAGTGGCAGTAAGTGGAAGCCAGCCAGTTTTGAACACGTTTTTTATTTGTTGTTTTAAGCAACTTAAAAAAAAAAAACCCAATATTATGTGCTTTTAAATATGCACTTGCTTCTCATACAAAGCCAGGGACAATTTCAACTACAAATACTGCTTAGAAATTGCTTCCTTCATCCTATTTCCTCAAAAGTTTATGAAGAAACCTAAATATAACGTGGGATTCTGCTATAGCATCTTATGAGCAAAAGAATTTCTCTATTTTTTTTTTTCCTCACAAAATGAACTAAAGATGGTTTTAATAACCAGCTTTGAAGACACGAGCAAAATGGCAGAACCTGGCAAGTGAGGAGCAGAAGTCATAAAGAAACAGGAAAGGAAATACATTAAAGCAGATGCACCCTGCAAATTTTAAACTGAGGTCTTCAAACAAGATTATCATTATGCATTGGATTAAGTTCATCCATATTCATTATGTATTAAGGATTCCACCTTCCTTTTAGTATTTATTGTATTCAAGAAATCGAGATTAGTTTAAGGAAGAACGACATTCTAGTCGTCTTTGCTGCTGCTTGCAGGTATAAAATCAGTGGAGCCAGGAGAAGGTGAGCAAACTACTCACATTTCCCAGCTGCTCCCCTTTTTCATCCAAAGCCAAACAGAATTTGTTTTGTGGCTGACACTCCCCAGTGCACTTTTGGCAACATGAATGCCAAACCCCAGGTATTTGAGAAGCCTGGAAGGCTAAGACTCAGTGTAGCAATTCTTTAAGACACTGCTATGGCTGGTTGTGTAGAGAGGCTCAGGGCTGGCCCCAGAGGACTGAATCCCATTTCCTTCAGTGCCAGCTCTGGCACTGTTCTCTGTATCATTACAGAGCTACAGTTGTACAGAGAAATTTTGGAGAAAGAAAAAGATCAGATGCTCCATTTGGGACATGAAGATGGAACAGATTGTTTTTGATCTCTCTTTCAAACAAAGGGAATGGGTGAAGCTGAGTTGCAGAGGAGCAACAGAGTCGCCAAGGGGAAAAGAGCCATGCTGGAGGAGCCATCCCTGAGAAGGGAGCGAGGAGGAGACAGGAGCAGCTGCTGGTGAGCATCTGCAGCACAGAGGCTGCTGCACGCACTAGCACTGGATGGAAAACGAGGGACAGAGGTGCAGGGAGGACCATCAGAGCCACCATATCCTGAGGTCTGCCTGCATGATCAGTCCGCTCTTCCAAGCCAAAGACTGAGGTGTATCTCAGCCTAAAAGCCCATTGCTCAGGTGAGGAAGAAGAGGACACCTCTAACAGCACCACTATGCAAGAGTTCCACATGGACAGTGAATACCCATACATGGTCCAGGTGGCTGCCACAGCAGAGTTGAACATATTCCTAAAAAAGCTTAAGGGCATTAAGTTGTTATCCAGAAGTCTTATGTGTCTACATTCAGGCAGATCTGACAGATCTAGAAGCCTAAACATTATTAAATCATTAATAATACAATTGCCTTTGTAAGCAGATATTTACATCATAGCAAGTGGTATAAGGGAAAAAGAACTAAAGAGATAGGCACTCCCAATCTTGCTAAACACTTAATGTCCCTCTAAAGTGGTTGCATTATCCTTGCAATGAGCTAAAAAGACTTGAAGAATCTTAATTAAAAAAAAAATACAAAAGAGAAATAACATAATATATTTAAGATTACCTACCTACCTACCTACCACCAAGTAAGGCTTTATTCCCACAAACACCTCATCACCTTCTCATTCACAACCTTCCATGCTCAATGCTGTTACAAGACTCTCCCATAAATTTTCCTTACAATGTTCTGGCAATTTGAGCTGCAGCTGTGAAGCTCGATGTCTGACCATGCAGTGAGGGCATCCTGAAGCACACTGAGATTAGAAAGGTCTTCACCACTGCTAATATGGAGTAAAGTGCTCCCAGTCACCATGGAAAGGACTCCTGGTTGCTGCACACTGTCACCTTGTGGGTAGAACCTTTCCTCTGTTCAAAGCTGCAGCTGAGCTCAGCAAAGTTCAAAGGAGATAAATGTGCCCCAGTCAAGCCAGACTGATACCCTCAGTTAGGCACGGATGAGTCCCCTGAGCCCAGGAAAATTCAAAATATTCACAAGTCCTGCTGAGAGCAACAAGTGGCACAAGCTCTGCATCCCATTGGGCAGGACCAACCCAGTATTAAGCCAAAAGGTTTTTTTAAATAGCAGGTTTGTGATTTAGGCTTGAACCGAGGAAATCAGGATGACAAATTATATCCTAAATTTTGCAGGCAGAGCATGACACCTCCAGAGCTGCCTGGCAAGGGGTATAACTCAGTGCTAATGTGCAAACATGCATGAGGCCCTGGATTTATGCCCCATGTGCCCTTTACACAACACCTCTGTTCATGTGCAAGGGTAGCACAGATTTGCTCAAAATTACTTTCCTCTAACTGAATAGAAACCAACGTCCTTTTTAGTTCAGCCAAACTAGAAAACAACATCCAAATTATTTCAGGCACAAACCAAAGAGAAGTGTCTGAACACTGAAAAATTTCCCTACATTTAAGCAGCATGACACACTAGGAATTTAGCTGTCATCATGAGGCTAGAAGAAGTTTTCATAAGATGGAAATCAACCAATTTGAAGGTGACAGTGTTAAAGGAATTTTTTGCTCGACAGGAATTAGAGGACAGGAGCAACCATTCTCATTTGGGCAGGTGTATTGCAACAGAAGGCTCTGCTGGGCTTGGCTAAACAAAAATCTCTCATGTCTTGAAGCATCTGCCATGTTGGCCAATCTTCAGTAAACATAGGCAGCTTCAGATCAGTTGCAGTCCGTCTGCTAAATTTCCCCAAACCTCCATTTTTCTCCTTGTTCATAGTTCTCCTTCATAATCCACTTCAAACTAGCATTTCAGGTTCTACTTCTTTTACTCTTCTACAAGTTTCAGGTGATTTCTTTGATCTCTGAAACAGTCGATCCTAGAGATTTAAAAACTCTTCTCCCTTAAAGTAAGTCAACACAAAATTCCTGCAGCATTTTTAAGATTCATACTTGTAACAGCAAGTTCTAACCCAGACCCAGCAGACTTTCAACATTGAGTTCACGGGTTTCTGGATTGCAGGTTAAAAACCCCACATTTGTAAAACAATTCAAAACTGCCAAAAGTATCAGATAAGAACAATAATAATGAATGCCACATTCATTTTGTAGAAAACTATCCACCACCTTGTTTATTTAAATTAGTGAAGCTATAATTCCAATTAGTCTCTTCACTAATAAAAATTAGGAGGCAACCTCCCTCCTGAAGCCCAGGGAGTTGAAGATATTTAGTCTTGAGTTTAGTTACCCAGTTCTTAGAAACTATTGCAATACAGAAAAAGCTGATGTATTTACGAAGAGGAACTCCAGAAAAATAGGTCAGATATAAAAAGAAACCAGCACATATTAGGAGATGGAGATTTTTTTTTTCATCCCTTCAAAAGATTCATAAGAGAGAGGTTTTTTAAAATATCCTCATCCTAAAAATTAGAATTTCATGTACAGTTCACAGTTCCTATCTCTTTTTCCATCTGTTACAGTCCCTTAAACATGAAAAACTCCTTCAGTTCACAAGAAATCTGGAAGAATTTTCAGTGACAGATTGCTCTTAAAAGCAAGTAAACAATGCCTGAACCAAACATTAAAACAGAGTAAATGTCCATGAGGCAAAATATGACAGGTCTAGTAGGAGATTGCATGTTAGTCTTGTATAACTCAAATTATTTGCTGCTTAAAACAACAAAACAAACAAAAGACCTCCCTCTGCTCTCCACCAATTGCCAATGCCAGCTTTATTGGCTAGCCTGTAACTGGCATGAAACCTTATGATTTTCAAGACCATTATGGACAAGTCAGGCTGGGAAGTAACAGAGCTAGTCTCGGAATTAGTCCCGGTTTTCAGGGACACTGTTCTCATAATATACAGGAAAGACAAAATAAATTAAAAAAAAAACACAAAAAAAACCACTACAAGAAAGGGGGTCTAAAAGAGACCTGCAGAGGGATTTTGACAAGGACATGGAGTGATAAGACAAGAGTGAATAGATTAAAAACAACAGAGGGCAGGTTTAGATTAGATATTAGGAAGAAATTCCTCACTGAGAGTGGTGAGGCATTGGCACAGGCTGCCCAGAGAAGCTGTGGGTGCCCCATCCTTGAAGTGCTCAAGGCCAGCCTGGATGAGGCTCTGAAGAACCTGATCTGGTGGGAGATATCCCTGCCTATGACAGGAGGGTCAGAACAAGATGATCCTTAAGGTCCCTTCCAACCCAAATAATTCTAGTACTCTATGATCTTATGCAAAAAAAGTGAGATGGATTAAATGTTACAGGATTAATCATTACAAAAAACATATCTACAGACTGTACCTTATACACCCCGAAACAACAAAGATAGATGTGCAGGAAACAAACACACAACATTTTCTAAAACCTCAACCATCACTAAGCATCAAGTCCTTGACTATGGTCAAGCAGAGCAACATTCAGACAGAAGGTTTATTAGAAGAGATAAAACACTGTACTTTTATCTCCTGGCAAAATAGACCGGTAAAATCGATCCTTCCTCTTCTTTTCTTCGGGATTGGGAGGCAGAGGTTTTGAGCCATGGTTTAAAGTCCCAGGATCTTTGCTTCCCGATCCAATCATAGTGCTGGTATTTCTCATTGGAGGAGCAGGTGGTTTGTCTTCTGTTTCAACTCCATTGTTAGACATCTTCAGCTGGGGAGGCCGTTACTGGGAACTGGAAAAGAAAACAAGTTAGAAGCCTTAATTATTTATTAAAGTGTAGACTAGAACCACACACTATCAAGTAAATCACAAGCAGGTATTTGCAGAGGGACCTGCAACCTCAGTCCAACCATTAACCCAGCAGTGCTGTGTTCACCATTAACCATATGCCCATATGCCCAAGTGCCACATCTACAGGCTTTTTTAAACACTTCCAGGGATAATGATAGCACAAACCCAGCATAAAAATTTGTGTCTGCACAACAAATTCTACTTAAGATCCAAATTTTTTTTCTGTTAATAAGACTGTGTTCATGCATTTGAATTATTGATCACTGAGAAAAGCCTGTTTCAGGATACAAGCAATTCTCAAGCAAACTGTGGAGCAGAAGCTCAGGGTGGGAAGGTAAATATGAGGTAGCAAAGAGTAAGGATACCTGAGAGGAGCCAACAAGTTGCTGAGTTCATAATACCTCTCAGATCCATGCTAGTTCTCCTAAAAACTATGTCAAAAGGTTTGCATCAGTCTCCAGCAGAGCATGATACAGAGACTGAAGTCTGTACTCAGAATTTTGAAGCAGCCACTCAGGCTCCTTTGCTAAAAAGCTGCTGAGCGGGTTCAGAGGCAGAGGTGGCCAGGAAGCCCTGAGCTGTACCCACGTCACCTCAGATGCAGTGCCACAGCCCCCAGTTGTGCCAAGCCAGCCCTGGCCTTTCTGCAGTAACAGCACACTTCAGGAGCAACTCCAACTGCCAGGAAGTTGATTGCATTTTGTTCTGTTGGGAGGGTCAAACAAAACTAGATCCCCAACACACACTTAAATCCATAAGTAAATAAGCCCTGCAGTGCAGATTTAAAGACGGAAGCTTGGGAACAGGGTAATAGATTATTCTGCAACAACTAACTTGTTCCACCCAAATGAGATCAGCATTACTCTGGCACAGCCTGGCTGCAGCAAGATCCTTCTGGAAACTGGAATTCATCTGCACTATGCTTTCTTTCAAAAGTAAGTTGGGAGTTAACTGCTGAATTAAGACCGAAGTGGGAACAGTTTCTGTTTGGGTGGGAATTCAACAACTCAACAATTCAACAGCTTTACCAATTACACAAGAGGTAAGGGAAGATGTTTCACTCAGGGAGAATTATAGGGTGGCAGAAAGTCAGAAGCTGTTTGCTCTCTGCAAGTAAGAAGTCTAGCTACAAAGCTGAGATCACTGCTGACTGCCTGGGAGCCGCTTTCCATAGGCTGGACTCAGTGTGACATTGAGTCACACTCCAAACAGATCCCAGCACCACACCACGGTCCTATGGCCACACAGCACCCAGCCAGCCTCCAAAGTCTTCTTCAGCCAAGCTACTGATCCTCAGTGTACCTGGCAAGATTTGCACCCAGAGCACACTGCCCTCGCTGCTGTGCAGAACTAAGGCAGGCAAACATTGCCTGCAGAAGTCACTCAGCAGCAATGTGCCAGATTTTGCCAAGAGCAGAGTTTCCCTGTTGCCTGCAAAGCCATGGCTGGCCTGCAGCTCCACCTTCGCTTCCACTTGATTGATTCCCAGTTTCTTCACAGTTGCCCGTAAATGGGAGGGTTGGCAGTATTGTACAGCCTGTATAGCTTTGGGCAAGTCTTCACAGACAGGGAATTTTGTAAAAGATCTGACCCTAGCCCCATTTTCTTTCCAATACAGCTGTGCAATGGAATATTAAATGACAGACTAGTATTTGGGGATGGATTTTAATGGTGGGACAGCTTTGGCATTTGGGAGGGGTGGGGGGAAATTATCTGTGCACTTGTCTGGGCGTGTCCTCACGAGCGCCCTGTGCATGTCCCACCGCTCATGCTTCAGCCTCTTGCCATTCTCGGGTATTAAACAGAACAGAACTAAGTGACAGCTGGAGTGCCAGCCATGAAGTGGTTGGTGCAAACGAATACTCTCCCTGCCTAAGCAGTGGAAAAAAGTCTAAGCTCAAACCCAACTAGTAATTTTGGCAGCCATTGCTGGACATGTATCTTGTGAAACTTGAAGACGCTGAGTCCTTCCTGATGGGCTTTGCACATCATAGTGTCAGTGGCTGGAACTGAACTGGCACAACTAAACCATTTGAAGCAACATAAGCAGCAGTGTCCCATAAGAGATGCATTCTCTGCTTTGATCTTATTTAACTATGAGAAAGCAAATTGCCAGGAAGGTACTAGGAATATACTGCAAACAGGCAAGCAGAAGGAAAAGGAATGTTAGCAACCCTGTGCCTGCCAAACAGACCTCCCCAGGAGTGGCACCACACTTGCTGCTCTAACACCCTGGGTTACCCCCACAGGGGTTTGAATAAAGGTGCATCCAAAGATTCCCCCATCAGCCAGACTTCTAGAGCTGCAGGCATGGCTGGGATGGAGACTCACTCACTTCTAGGTCCCTCTCCCACTGAGCAGAGAGGTCAGTACGCCTGCTTTCAGAGGCACAAAACTAAGCAGAGGACAGAGTAAAGTTTACTAATTTGGGGAATGGATGCAACATCAGACTGAAATAGAGCAGTATCTGACTCTGGGCTGGAGAAAAAGAAGTGAGAAGAAGAATAAAAAAAAACAGATTACAGGCAGAGGCTGGCCTAGTGTTGAGGGAAAGAAAAATAACATAAGGAAAAACCTCAAAAAAAAAAAAAAAAAAAAAAAAGAGTATAAGAAAAATCTCAGGATGTCAAGCTTCCACCAGTGCAAAACCCCAGGGACATCTGCTCTCAGTTTCTTCAACATAAGAAAGTTTTTCAAAATCCTTCAGTCAGAAAGGATAGTGCACAAGTGAATTACTGTTTTACCACAGGGATAGAAACTGGCAGTACAAGCTCTTGTTTATTTTACATTATTCCCTGAAAGAGCAAGTAGTTTTGCAAACTACTGGTAGTTTTACATAGTTTTACAAACAATATTGTTTCACACCTATTTGATAACTGCACCTTTGCTGTCGGCAAAGCCTATAGTACACCCTCTCATTTTCCCTCCATCACTCAAGCTCACAGACCTTTCTCTTCATCAAAGTCTTATGTCTGGAGTTACATGAGCTGTTTGGAGATGAGGGAGTGAGAGAAATCCCTTGATGCACAAACTAAGAGACTGATTCTATGGAAGTTATCCCCTGTAATAGCAGCACTAGAGGGTTCCCAAAAGCCTTGTGCCCCTATACATTTAAAGGGAAAACCAAAAACCTGCTTACATGAATCGTCCCACTGCAATACAGAGGTCAAATGCAACATCGTTATACTTTCAGCTTCTATTGGCTTCAAAGTAGGCAGATGAAACTCTGCCCTGACGGAATTATACCCCCAAGTCAGAGCTGAGAGCCCAGAGCCATGCCAAGTGGTTACAGAGGTAGCCATCTCCCTCACTGCAGCCCAGCTGGTTGTGCAAATTCTCTTCTTCCTAAAATAATCTCCTGCCAATTCACATGTAAGCAGGCTTTAACCAAACCCCCTCATGTAGGCGCCGCTCAAACCCAGAGCACCAGGCAATCGCTTCTCCAGCCGGCAGAACATCAGCGCTTGGCCACTGAAATGAGTCACTCTGCTCGGCACAATCCATCCCAACAGGAATGCAAAGCATCACTGCACTGAGTTATTTCCTTCTTCACACCAGCACGACTCTGTCTCGAGAAATCCATCTTAGGTTTCCACGGTGTGATTAAGTGAACAGCGGAAGCAATGAAACAGCACATGAACTTTTCAACCAGAGTCAGATGAGGGAATACATTTTAGCTGCAAACACAGTTATTCTCAACTACTATATATATTAAAATACCAGCACTCAAACCAAACCCCGTAGATACCACTAGGAAGGCATAGCTGTAATGTAGGACTATTGTTTCTGCAGACATTTGGGAGTACTGAAAGTTTGAGTTGTTTCAGCACACAGTAATCATGAGAAGTTTTATTACATACTGCAATCTGTGATTGCTGTAGTCAAGTTATGGTTCCCTTCAGTGCATCCCTGTCCCTTCCCATCAACTTTTGCAGCCCATTAGCTACATGTCATTGCCCTAGACTCAGAGTCCAACAGCAAACCCGACAAACTCTCCTTTTACACCTACAAAACACTTCTGCAGACAAGATAGACAGAAGACAGAACAAGAAGAACTACTGAACAGAAGACAACACCCACAGGTGCCAAGAGTGGCATCCAAGAGCTCAGAGTATATTCCCATATGCAAAGATCCATGCAGGTCTGCTGATCTTTGTTAAGAAGATATAACACAAAAGAAAATCATAGAATCATTAAGGTTTAAAAAGACCTCTAAGATCATCAAGTCCATGCATTAACTCAGCACCATTGTGTTAACCACTAAATCACACTCTCAAGTGCCACATCCATGTGCCTTGAGAATCATGAAGTTTATGCTAAACTACAGGCATAAACTGTAGTACAGGCACAGCCTCCTGGGACATTCATCTGGCAGAGTGAGACTCAAAGGTAGGTGGGACATTCTGACTGTAGCACACACACAAGCAGAAAAAAGAGAGAACAAAGACCCTCTATGTATGTCTTTTTTCCTTCCACTTAACTTAACCACATCATTTCAAACCTGCTGCTCCGCACTGAACTCTAGGTTTCTATCAAGCTGCTTGTGTTCTCTGCATTCCTTAGGAAGACAGACAGATGACTGATTGCTAAAACAGAAAGCAATTAAAAAGTCAGAGAGGCTGAAACCTACGCTACAGTAGATGCCATAGAGATAACTACGTCCAATGCATGCTAATTGCAGGAGTCAACATGAAAACTCATAAAAGAGACATCTATAATTCATGCAGTCTGGCAAGAGAGTAGCTGTAAGTTACTCACTACAACTTACAGATGAATAAACTATATTAAACAAGACGGGGAGGAGGAAGATGCTCAGCAACTGCTCTTTCCTCTCTGCCTACTACCAAAAGGAAATCCACATTTTTTCCAGACACTAGTATTCTGTTGTTGGCAGGGTGAGGAAAGGGTGTCTTGCTCACCAAAAAGAAAAGAAAAGAAAAGAAAACAAAACAAAACAAACAAAAAAAAAAAAACAAAAAAAAAAAAAAAAAAAAAAAAAAAAAAAAAAAAAAAAAAAAAAAAAAAAAAAAAAAAAAGAGAGTCTTAACCTTTAATCGAGCTGATCCTGATCAGAGCAAGTGTTTTACCTCTGCACAGTATCTCTGCATCCTTCCACCCCAAGGCTAGAAATTGTTTGTGCACACACAGAGTTAAAATCTCTTCCTTCCCCCTCACACTGCTCTGGTGAGAAAGAGCATAGGCTGCGCCCTACTCTGTTCAAACACATTGCAAGCAGCAGATTCCCTCCCTGTGTGTCACGCTCCCATGCAAATCTCAGCAGAAAAAGTAACATCAGAGTTTACCAGCTGGGTTTCCACACAGGATGAAAAGACAGTCATTTGTTTTTTATTACTTTACGTGGGACTAAGTCTCAAACACCAGTCTCACACGAAGGAAAGGCACCCCACGCATTCCACCTGAAAAAGAGGCAAGAGGTGTCTTCTTCCTCCACCCAACAGCAGATGGGACCTGGAACACATGCTGTCACAAAAAAGGCAGCTGCAACACACACACCCCGAGGGAGAACAGGCCGATCACCGCATTTAGAGGTGATTAAAAAAAGCCTCAAACTGAAGCATGGAGCTGTCTCCCCAACCAGTTACTGCACATCTGAGCTCTGTGTAAATGTGCCAATTAAATCAAAAAAGACAAGGACCAGCAAAGCACCAGCCCAGACCCGGCATTTACATGGAAACTACAAAAACAAACAAACAACAAAAACCCCAACAAACTAAACAACAGGTTTGCATAAAGTTCAAATAAATAATTACAAAACAGCAGTGTTTGCTGACATCTTTTCAGAACTTACCTGTTAGACCCCTGCAGGTGCTGCCAACACCTCAAAATGCAGATGAAATCGCTCAATTAAATGAAAGAATAATCACTCAACATCAGTATAGACGTAGAAGAGAATGCATCCACTGCTACAGCACNACTCAACAGGAAAAGCTGGACAATTCCATGGCTTGGAATTTTAAAAGCCAAAAGTCTGGACAGTCCTTTTAAAAAAAGCCTTTAATTCAACCCCAATTTGGGCTAAATGGAAGAACTGCCAGGTAGGATTCCCTAGCCCAGATTTTGCAGGAGGACATGGACATCACTGCAGCGGGCAGGAGAGCTGCAAAATCTCTCCCTGGGCAGATATCCATGCTAACCCATCCTACCGCACAGATACGCTCCTCAAGAAGAGCAGACTAATTATAACCACTCGATTCCTAGCAACAGAGTTCTCCTTTCATTCAAGTTAAGGAAGCTTCTTTCTGTTTTGTTTGAAAGAATCAAGGCCCAATGTTCATCAGCTTCCACAGCGTGGGCCCATGCATGACCACTGTGACAGTAACCCAGGCACACTGAGGGTTTCAGAAGCACTGAGGCGGGTCAAGCCCTTTTCACCACGTTAGGCTTGAATCCAAAACCAGAGAGGCAAAGCCAGCTTAAATTGCGGTGTTTAGACTTGGCTTCAGCTGTTGCACAAATAAATGGCCGTGTCAAACAATGACCATTTCACAATTAATGCCAGCCATGCCCAAGTACCTGGAACACTGATGAACTGCCCTTACTTGTGCTCCAGTACTCAAGCTTGGAGAACTGCAGAGATTCAGCTCTGCCTGATCCCATTCGTGGGCAGTAGCGTCCTCATTTTGACTGAGCATTTACCTACTTCTAACAGTGCTTTTAAACAGCCCAAGAGAAATAAATTGCATCCATATTCAAGGAGAAAAAAAAAATAAAATCCAAGCTGCGACAGAAAGAACCAAGAGTATCGTTTTTAAAAGCTCTCAGCCCACAAATCATCCTCCTTGTTTCCTCATCTCCAGAAGCACTGCCTCCCCTCCCCCAGCTACATGCCTAAACAAGCAAGTTCGCTGTTGCAGATGTCAGGACAGGCTCCCTTTTCCAGCACAGCGCAGAGTAGCCTTGGCTCTGGTTCCAGTTTTGCTTACAGGAGGGCAGGGCTTCAACCACACTAGTCAAAGTAGTCACTGGAGCCAGAGCTTCCTAAGCAGGGTGGGAAAAATAAAGGCCTCTTATGTTAAAGCATATCCAAAGCCCATATAAGCAGGTTTCCTGGAGGAAATCTGTGCTCCAGAGGAAATGACTGGACGCAGCATAAAGAGAATATATTAATGCACACAGTTAAACCCACCCCCATTACTCTCGCCTAAGTTACTTGGCTCAGAATCCTAACTATACATTAGTAGCAACAGCAACTGAGAGCAGCCAAATCATTAATCATTCTTCCATTCAAAAGTTTCCAATGCAGAAGATGGGCATAGAGCACAGGGCCCAGAATTAAGTCCTGCTATCTCCTAATGTGGAATAATTCCCAGTACAATGTATTCACGCTTTAAATACATGCTAGCATTTGCAAAAACTGCACATTTTTAAATGCAGACATCTGTTATATAGCAATGGGGGTGCGGGTAAGAAATATATAAGAAAATGAGAAAATTGTCAGATCAAGTCAACAACATCCCATAGGCACAGGGGACACTGCAATGCAGTGGTTAGCAAAAAGCCACAGTACGTAAATAGATGAAAGTTTACATAAACCTGGAAAAGCTGAGGTTTTTCTCTGAGGTGAAGAAACACCAAGACACAAGAGAGCTGCAAGGAGGAAACCAATGTTCTTAAGAACAAAACTCGTTCAACTCCTTTGTTGCTGCAAAAGGAAAGAGCAAGAAGACAACCCAATTATTGTTAGTGAATGAAATCATCCAAGACCCTCAATTAGACTGAAGGGAAAATGCCACAATAGTTCAGTGCTAATTGGAAATGCAAACATTTATCATCAGAGTAGTGCTTGCTCCTGTGTATAGCTCCATTGTGTTCATTGCAGCTAATGACAGTAGGAAACCCAGTGCTCCATAGTATTTATGTAATGACTGGCAAAGCTGTCACATTCCCTTAATTGCTAGCCAGGATTTTCATACTGGCAGTAGTTTTCAATTAAATAAAATCACAAAGATTGGTTCAGTTTCACGTTGCTTGTTAAAAGTTTTGCTTCATCAAAGCTGGGGAAAGAGGGAAGAATGAATAGTTCTCCAAAGAGAGGATAAGCTCTGCATCAAATATGAGGTTTTTGTAGACAAACTGAATTTAGAGACAAGCACCATCAAATACCCAGTACTGCAAGAGCTAATTTAATATCAGTAAAGACAAGCAATTTGATAACTGCATATAAATCTGCTTCAGTTTGCAATGATTATTCCTTCAAGTGAGATACATGAAATGCTCTATGAGCAGCTCACTTACAAGCCAAAATTAAAAAGCCTAAGGTGGTTTACAGCTTCTCCCCTAATTAAACTCTCTCAGTAGTCTTCTTTGCTGCAAGAACATCACCTCTGTGTTTATGATTATATGCTATCTAGCATAAAGTCCCTATTCTACCTGCTTTATGATTCCAGAACATACAGGAGGAGCCATAGTGGCAAGGTCTCACGTCCCTAGACTCCCTTGCTTGTACCAAATGCACTGCAGAACACTAACTAGTCCATTAAGAATCATCATCGTTTAATTTAATGAGCAGCAGTTTGTTTTTAGGAAGCACCATCAAGGCTTTTATCACATCATTTACTCAGATTCCAATCATACTTACTGTATGTCAGTAGAGAAAAGAAAGCTCTACAGGACTGGCACAAAGGAACTGCTGTTTCTGCAACATATTACAACCAAGTCTGTATTAGCACTCAGTTAAATTCTCAGTTAAATAAAGCCCATGAGCCAAATGAACTATTTTTACTCCACTGAACAAAAGGAAATAAAACAACATCATTTATTACAGTGGCAGGCCCATTTTAAGGCACTATGTAATTAGGAGTAGGAGTTAATTGCAAGGCTAGATATAGCAGGCAAGGTTTTCCTCAACATCTCTGAGCAAGGTTTTTCTGGGGCACAGATCTTCTTACCCTCTGTTCTTGCTACAACGGCCTAAGCAGCTTTCAGTAGGATGCATGGGTCTTCACTGCTACCTATTAAAAACTCATTCTTTTTCAAGTAGCAGCAACACTGCAGCCATAAAACCCAACCCAGAGGAGACTGACTGTGCTCCCATTCACAGCCCTGTCAGCATCTGAAGCAAGTGATTTGCTTATTTCCATCCAATTCCCAGTGGACATGCATCTACATCACACAATTAGCGACAATATGAACTGCAAATTCAGCAGAATTGGGATTTCACTGATGGATGGATTGCCAGTATGCATGTTTTATTCATCTCAAGACTGCTTTGTCAGGTTGTTGTTTGTCCTCTGTGTACTTAAAATGCTAAAAATCTTTTTATGATCACTACTGGGCAGACAAGCAGCTCTATGGACAATGTTGTACCTTTGCTAAGTGGTAGCTAAAACCCAACTGATTTCCAAAATTAAGACAAGAATCAAAGACAGATGCTTTAGGAAGATGCATGAGTTAAGGCATTTTGTTCAGTACAGCCCAAAGCTTTCTGTGTTTTGGCCACATAAACCTAGCACCCACCTCAGGTTACTTGACCACACTCCCTCTCTCCTATCCAAGGCAAGAGAGTGTAAAATAGATGCTTTAAATTCTGTAACTAGCACACCATAATTTCACCTCTCACCTTTACAGTAAAAGCTCTGATTGCTAAAAAAACTCAAGATANTGATTGCTAAAAAAACTCAGAATATGAATAGTGCAGTCAGTGTTGGAAACAGCTAGCTCTCAAGAAATCCCACGTTTGGTCCCTGAGCACACCCAGGAGCAATGCATGGGGATGCACTTCCCGAAACAATTTTTCCCCTTCCACTTTATGCCATTTACACTTGTCTCAGGTAAGTGCTGCCTTCCTCTTTACTAACAATTCATACCCATGTTGTGGCACAACCTGCACTAACTCCGTCTTTCTGGTTCTTACACTC
>VZTT01052615.1:64180-76691 GCA_013400855.1 Buphagus erythrorhynchus
CAGCAGAGTGTTGCACAAGATGGGGTCAACACCTATGGCGCAAGTCAGGTTGTATCCTTGTAAATAACCAATGCAGCAACTGGGATACAGTAGGTAAGACCAGCAGCCTCTTTAGCTGTCACAGCATCTCCCTGACAGCAACCAACAGAAAATAACCCAAACAAATGATTAAAAAAAAGGTTTAAAAGACAGTCAAGGTCAGTGGGGCTTTCAGAGGCTGAAACATGACTCATTTTGGAGCAAGAGCACAGCAAAATAGACACACTGCTGAAGAACCAAGCCAGGTTTCACTCTAAAAGCAGCAATTAGTTATCAAATGACAGAAGACTTCCACAGGTTATTTGGTATGCTTGCATTTTCCCCGAAATTAGTCATTTTTAGGAGGATCCAAATGTAGGAGAAGGAAAGAAGCCTGACTCAAAGAAAAACAAAAAACAAAACGAAACCAAATAGCAAAAAAAGAATCCCATAGTTGCCATGCTTATAGCTTAGATTCTCTAGACAGGAAATCTTTGAGCAGCAAAAGCCTCTCTGCCCTTCATTTCACAAACCCTTGATATCATAATCACATTTTTAAAATATTGCCTTCTTGAATGATGCAGATTAAAAGGCATAAGTAATTCTCTGACATATTATTGAACACCACACACCAGCACGAAACAGCATTTAATGGTGTGCAAGGCCATTAAACTATTACTTACAGTGCAATAAATTGCATCCACACAGATACCACTGTCACTGCTGAGCACAAAACTGAGGAAATTCCTTGCCCCTGGCCCCGGGGTTTGAGTGAGAGAAGTTGAACTGCTCCTGCTTGGAGCAGGGTTTTGTCCTGCAGAAACACTGCAGTATCTCAGCTAACACAGCAATTGTCCTGTAGTTGTCATGCACACTTTATAGTCAGTGAAACAAAAGGGAACTTTCACTTAAAAAGTAGTTTTTAAGGCAAAAACAGAGGAAAGTTTTTCAAATGATGACTGTGAAAGGACAAGGAGAGGAGCTTGTGCATTTTTATGGGTCAGTAAAGCACTGCTGAAACAACTGTGGCAGGGGATGGTCATGGGAGACCAGGGTTCATCACACCAAAAGTGGGTTTATTTTCGGAGTTAATGCACTTGTCAACCATTCAGACATAGCCCTAAACAAGAAGGCAGCCTAACAAGACAGAACAAGGCACCCACCTGGCTCCACAGGCTAGACAAAAACTTACTTTTCCAAAGCCTTGATATTTTCCCTTCCTCTTCAAGAGTTAAATTAGAATGGTATCAGTTCCTTTCCCAAATGGAAAGCCCTCTGAGAGCAAACCAGATTTTGAAGCTTTCTAGCAACTACACAGATCAGGCCACCAGAGCTTGCTGCTTACGTGTCTGTGTTCAGGGCATCCACAGGGTAGTCTTGGGATCAGAGCAGAGCTACAGTTGGATGCTCTCCAGAGGTATTTTAGGAGAACAGAATCAAATTGCCACACAAACGTAATTGCCAAGTTTCCATCTACTGTTTCAGCAATTTGCTTGACACGTTTAATCTCAGAGGAAAGAGTGGTAGAGTAATATGTTGTTTTTATTAATATGTCCAAATGCCCTAACACAGCATTCATATCTTTGGTATGGTGCAGGATTCTTTCAAGTTCTGCTTTTGATAACAGAAAGCATTACAAACTCTTGTCACCTGAAAAAAATATTTGGATACACTGAGTTTAGGGCGGTCATTGAGAAAGGTGCAAAGCAATATTCTTAAATTACCCATTTAAACTACCTATCAAAATCTACAAATCTGGAGTAGAGAATTTTGGTCCTCTGCTTTCTCTTCAGAAGTTCCATTCAGAAAGCCAGCCTTCAAGACACCTGCTGAGCATCTGGTCACTTCTTTACCTGACCCTTTCCATTCCTGTGGCCTACACAGAGCTAACTCATCTGAGAAAAAAATATATTCCCTGCCTTCTACTCCACAGAATTTAAGATTCTTCAAATCTGAAGAATCAGATTTGAAATCTGATTTCAAATTCTGACCCCTTTTGAAAAGGCTGTCCAGGATCAGCATATTTCTATGCTCCCATCACCAGCTCTTACCCACTGCTCCTCTCCATTTCCAAGCTTACAGATGTCTCACGGCATCCCAGGGAATACACTGAGATCATCTGAATGCATCAATATGTATTTGGATCACCTGTTAAACCCACAAGGCATCCACTGTCAGAAGATTCATAAAGAGTGCAGAGTAAGTGTTTGTTACTTCCTCTTCACCATTTCTTTTTAAAAATATTTTAGTCCCAATTCCCACAGAACCAGAATGTCACCTAAAGAGGACTGTTTGCCTCCAGAGCTACATGAGAATTCAGGTTTTCAAGCAAAGCTGAGCTATCAAAAACATCAAGTTGCTTATATATCTAGTTTCCATTATAGAGAAGCACAATATTGTTTGTTAGACTCTGCACATGTGAACAGTTCCTCTTCAATGTTTCAGAACAAAGAAGTGAGTAAAGTTTTAATCCAGAAAGTGAGAAGAGATTACAGACCCCTAACAATTAAAACAGCCGTGTCATTCTGTAACGCTGTTCACAAGAATTGAGCTCTACCTTCAGGAGCCTGTCATTTGGATTATTAATTTTTAAAACATGAAAGGGTTGTATCCCAACACTGACTTTCAAGCCTAAAAGCATTTTGGTCTGAAGATGATTGACCATAGCAAAAAAAAAACTAAGCTAAAAAGTGCAGGAAGTGGCTTCAGACCTTTTTAGCAGGTTTTCAAGCACCAGTTTGATATTAGATTGAACATCCAAAGGCACAGGAAACACCAACTCTAAGCCAGAGATGGGGCAAGTCCCAGCTTACAGTCATAAAAAGGCAACAAAAATCCATTTTTTCTCTCCAGTTCTCTGAAGTTTTCTCCTTTCTTGAATCCTTGGAGAAGGGTATTTTTCCTGCTCTATTCCACTTTACATGGGATTCCATGTAAGTAGAAATTCCACCTTTCACATTACTTTTTGGCACAATCTTCACACAGGAAGATTTCAAAGAAAACTTGAGCTTGTAAAAACTGCACCTTCCTACTCCACAAGTTAGACAAAGTGCTCCAAAATCATATTCTGGGTAGTAACAGAAATTAAGATTTCACCAGTTTGCTCAGATCTCTGCAGAGTCTGTGAAATGAGCCTATTTAAGTTTTCAAGTCACAAACACTACTGGCCCTGTCAGCCTCACAGAATCAAGAGTGATTTTACAAAGAGTGGGTCACACTTCTACAGGCAATCTTCAAACCCTGAGCAAGAACAATGCTGGCCAGAGCTGTGACAATGCAAAAGTGACAGGCAGCACTTGAGCACAATCTGGTCAACACTTACTGCTTACAGACCCCATGAGAGCTCCACTAGAGATATTGGAGGAAATATTTTTGCAGAAATCCATTCGCAGCCACAAAGGTGGAGAAAGAAACAGCACAAAGCTCTCAAGCACTACTTTGCTTGCTCTTGTACTAATGAGAGAAACCCACAGCAGCAGAGACCTCAGCATAAGCATGAGCCACTCATGAACACTGCAGTCTTTCAGTACCCAAAAATTGCCTACAAGAAATCTGGAGGGGAACTGTTTATTTTACAAGGGCATGCGGTGATAAGACAAGAGGAAAAGGCTTCAAACTGACAGAAGGTGGGTTTAGATTTGATATTAGGAAGAAATTCTGTAGTGTGAGAGTCATGAGGCACTGGCACAGTTTGCCCAGAGGAGCTGTGGATGCCCAAGACCAGGCTGGATGGGGCTTTTAACAACCTGGTCTAGTGGAAGGTTTCCTTGACCATGGCAGGGGGTTGGAATGAGATGATCTTTGAGGTCCCTTCCCACCCAAACCATTCTATGATAGATACTCTGGCTCCAGGCAGCTTGACCTGGTTAAACCATGACATTACCCACGCTCCAAATACACCTCCAATGGTAGTGAAGACTGAGCTAGAAAGACAAGCACAAAGCCAGGTGACAAAGATTTCAACGTGATAATATAGTTTCAACAGACATTCAAGCACAGCCCCAGTTTCCTCTAAAAATGAAAGGCTTCAGTGAGATAACTCAAGCAATTAAACCTACACAAAGCTTTGAGTCACTTGCTGGGTCAAGATCCAGCTGATTCCAAGAATCTGTATGCAGGCTGCTTACCCAGAAATTAACCTACTGCCTCAGAAAGTGTTGCTTAATTTAGAAGAGTGATTACTTACAGCACCTGCTGCTAGCCTCGCAGCCCCATACGCCAGCTTCTCGAAAATTAACGCTAAGTCTTCTAAAATTATTTACGTAAGTAATTAAGGAAAGAACTAAAAAAAACTGTGCTAAATGTAAAACACAACAATCAGCTGGGTTATCAGCAGCAATTGAAACTGTAATTTCCAAAGTAAATAGTGTGAGTTAAGGCAGTTTGAGTTGAAGTTACACAGCCAGTCCTTGTGGCAGACTCCTTTCCTCAGCCAGGAATAAACAGCAAACACTGCACAGGAGACACACACCAAATTGTGTATGTACATGACACAACAGCTCAGAAGCAGCCCCACACAGCACGACAACCTTTGCAAAAGAGGTTCTCTGGCTTTAAAGCCACATTACCTGTAGGCTTTAAATCTAAAGCCAAACCCACGATAGCCTTGTCATGCAAGCAAAGAGCCTCTAGCAGTAGCTGAGGACTGAGGTCAGCAGGCAATGGAGAGAGGGAAAGAAGAGAACAAAGGAAGACCAAAGAGCAACTTGATTCCCAAGCCTTAGCCCTTCTCTAGAAGTTTCTGTTCACATCTACAGATCTAGAGACTCAAAATAAGCACACAGGCTCTAACAGGATGCATCCAGGAATGCTGAGGGAGCTGGGGTATGCCACTGTGAGGCCAGGCTCCATAATTTTTGATCAATCATAGCAACTGGCAGATGGGTCCATAGTCTGCAGGAAAGCAAATGGCAATCCTGATGTTCCAGGAGACCCAGGGAACCACAGGTGGGCCTACAAGAACCCCTTGAAGTTCAACAAGGAGGAACAACCACAGGCACCTCCATGTGCTGGGGGTCACCCAGATGGAAAACACTCTGGCAGAAAAGGACCTGGGGATCCTGGTGGTCACCAAGCTGAGGGTGAGCCAGCAGTGGGTCCTTGCAGCCAAGAAGGCGAATGGTATCCTGGGCTGCATTAGGCCAGGTATTGCCAGCAAGTTCCTGAGGAACCTCCTGAGAGGAGGCAGATGACAAAAATGCTTATGTTTTTCTGCATTTTAGTGTGGTGTATGCAATGTCNAAGGCACACCTGGAGCACTAGGTGCAGTCCTGGGCTTTCCTGCCTGAGAGGCACACAGAGCAGAGAGAGTCCAGCAAAGGGCTGCAAAGATGCCGAGGGGAGCATCTCTTCAATGAGGAAAGGTTGACAGAGCTGGGAGTGTTCAGATGAGAGAAGTACAGGCTCAGGGGGATCTCATCAATGTCTATAAATACCTGCAGGGGGGATGCAAAGCAGACAGAACCAGGCTCTTGTCAGTGATGCCCAGTGCCAGTGCCAGAGGCCATGAGCACAAACTGACACATAGAGGACCCCTCCAAACATCAGGAAATGCTTTTTCACTGTGGAGGTGGCCAAGCACTGACACCGGCTGGCCAGAAAGGTGGTGAAGTCTCCATCCTTGGAGATACTCAGTCCTGGGTAACTGTGGGTTGCCTTGCTTGATTTCAGTAGGTTGGGCCAGATGACCTCTGGAGCTCCCTTCCCACCTCAGCTGGTCTGTGATTCTATGAAGACATGTACCTAACGTGCCCACAGGCATCAAGAAGAATCCTTCCAAGAGGCAATGCAAACTTTTACCTCAATTTTAACTACTAACTGCGTATTTTTATTCTGCTTGAAAAACAAAGACATTTCAGTAATGGTAGCTGAGATGTTGTGTGCTTCCTTCCAGGAGAAGGGGTTCAGAATTGAAGATGTAATCTCTTCTCTGAGGCAGACCTTACCACACAGGTCTGCCTCAGAGAAGAGACAGCCCACTCGCTTGTGTGCACACAAACTGGAAGCAATCCACTTTTGGAGGCTTATTTCTTTTCCTAATCAAGACAGAGGTTATTTGCAAAAATTCAGCTGGGATCTTAAAACCCACTTCATGCACTCAGAAGAACTTTTTCAGCAGCTTGAAAACATCCAACAGCCTATGCCTGCTTCCTCCCCTGACCCATATATATCAAATCTAAAAGCCACAAGTGGCCTATACAGAAAAGTTTGCCTTTTAGGAGACGGAACAAAGAACATAACATTCCTGTCTGAGTGCAACAAAAACAGTTTGAACAAGATTTCCAAAGGTCGCAGTCATTACAGCCTCCCAGAACTAGAGGCACCCAGTTGCAATTCAAGCTACACAGCTCATCTCTTTCAAGCCCAAAAGCCTGGCTAAGTTTGCAGGTCTTTTGGGGACACTAAGCAAAGTACCAGTGCCTCAGGTCCAGACACCGGCTGTCTCAGAAGCCAAAGCAAGCAAAGTAAAACTCAAAGTACTGAGGCTTAGGAGAGCAGTGTGGGCAAAATCTGACTTCACCCATTGCTTTGCATCTGTGCAGCAGGCCCAGAAAGCATCACACTTCATATTATTCCTTGGGGTGTTCTTATTTCCTTGCTTATTGCTTATATATTGAAGCATCTGTACAGCTTTCCAAAAGAACCTGCTATCTGCTGTTTCACTGTAAAATGAATTAATGAAAGTTTGATATAAATAAATAGCCTAAAATTATTTTGGAAGAGAAAATGCACAAGAGTTTCTCCAGAAAAACATACAATTCCTCCTTCCCCCACCCCCTTGGCCAGCTCTGCCTATACAAGAGGCTTATAAAATTTCAGGACCTTCTTCTAAATTTTAAGCACTGCACAGAAAACCATTCAGGCATAAAACACTACTCAGTGATAAAACGTTAGTAAGTGGGTGTAAGAACAACCTCTGCCTGGTAACAGAATGTCTGAAATTGCACATTAGCTCTACTACCCCTCCTATAAACTGAGGACATAGCTGAAGTGAATTGAGAAAGGTCATGCAGGTTTACAGCAGTGAAGAAACACATCTTCCAAGCTTCTGTCCTGTTCAGGTTCTGCACCTGCAACCCTCCAACCCCCTGCTAATTTTGCAATCAACTCCGGAGCAAGGCATGGAGCAGGGATCTGCTGCTGGAACAGGCTGCCAGGCAGAAGCTGCTGGGGCTGGTACCACACTCAGAATGGAAACAGCTCAGAGACAGGAGGAACTGGCAGCACTCTGCCATCCTTACCCATCTTCTGTGCAACTTTCCCAATCAGACATTGGCACTGCTCACTCTCTTTTGCCCTTCCACTTGAATGAGCCTCACAGATTTGCTCCTGGTTTAAACTACCAGGTGATTACAACACTTTACCCTACTCCCTATAGGGCACAAGTTGCATAAAGCAGATTTGGATCACTGCTCCTGGCACAGCTTATAGTGTTCTTGTTCCAACCACCTATGCCAGGAATGGCATTTTCATATCACAGAATCAGAGTCATTAAGGTTGGAAAAAACCTTTAAAATCATCAAGTCCAACTATAAGCCCAGCACCACCACCACATTCACCATTAAACCATGTTCTCAAGTGCCATATTCACACATTTTCTGAACACTTCCATGGATGGTGACTCCACCACTTCTTAAGCATTCTGTTCCAATGATTTACAACACCATTGTGGAAAAAAATTCCTAATATCTAATCTAAACCTCCCCTGGCATATCTTAAGGCCGTTTCCTTGTGTTCTGTTAAGATGAAGGAAATGGTCAGGCCTCTTCCTCTGGAAAAACATTTCACCATCAGACATTTCTTTACAGCTTCTGCACTCTGAGGTGCTTAAAGCCCTCAGCACATCCCCTCAGACTGACACTGAACTTCCCCACTTCCCTCACCTCACACCTGAATCTGAAGGCTGAATCTGTTGACCTCCACTTGAAGCATATGCTCCAGCCTATGAACTCACCCTAAAGCAAAGCACATCCAAGCTGTGACATGACCATCACATTCCTTTCTCTCTAAAGTGCACTCATTTATGTTGCTCTGCTGAACAGCTGAAGGACATCTATTTCCACAGGCTTATTTCTGCCTCACCTCCTTGCTCATCTGTTTCCTCCTTCCCCAGGAGATTGGTGGCAGATGCCCACCTGGGGCTGCAAAGCCCCAGCATCACCAGTCAATTCCCATCAATTTTAACTCCTAAACACTCTGCAGATCAATGACATGAACTTCCACTTCAATGAAACATTAAGAGCTGAGCATCAAACCCCTCCTTTGATTAATGTAAGATTCTGATAAGAAAAGCCAAATTTCTAGACACTCTCTAGAGCCAGCACTTGGGGCAGAAGCAGAAATAGAACAAAACCAACATTGTCCTCATGCAGTGGCATCATGCCAAAGCTCTCTAGGCTTTTGGCATCAGAAAAAATTGCCAGCTACCATCAGATTCAGCAGGAATGAAGCTGAAGGTCTCAGCTGTGCAGCCTATCAGCAGTTCAGCTTCTTAAACCACACCGAGGTTCTGATAACAGGATATTAAAACTATCTCCAGTATCAGAGACTTTTCTGAAAGGGATGCTTGCTTCAGTCACCACAAACAAGCAGCAGGTGCTAACAACATGCCAGGTTTGACTCATAAACTTCATTAGCCTCCTTATAGAGTTTGTGGTTTGTTTTTCATGTTTCTTTTTATGCATGGTGAAAGAGATCCTCTTTTATTTGTATGCTCCACTTCCAGTACAGTTTCAGCAACAGCTGAGTTTTAACACCTTTATCACTTCTTTTTTCTTAACAGGAAAACAAATAAACAGAAAGCCACGCACACTCCTTGGATTTTCCCTCCTGAATGGTACAGAAACATTTTACTCATCTGCTCCCTGTTCCTTTCAGGTTTTACAACTCAGAACAAATTTTAGCAAACAGCCTTTGTTTGTGACTTCCAGCTCCATTTATTTTCTTTCTCAAAGATTCGGAGAACCATCTTGACCTAATCCCATTAGTACTGCTATTAAATTAGCAGCTCAGCTGGTTGGTGGAGATCACATTTTGATCATAACAGGCACCCCTGTTTCAAGGAGATGGGTAAACCAAGTGTTGCAATACAATACCGTGGCAACAGGCACAATGGCAGAAGTTGTCTGAGCCAGCAAAAGGACATGGCTGAAAGGTCTTGGAAGCAGATTCACCTCCCATTTGGCCACTCCTACTACAGGACAACAACCTCAGGCAGAGCTGCAACAGCTACCCCAGTAGCTGCCCAGAACTACAAATTAGTGGCCCAAAATAAAGCAGTGAGGAGGCAGTGCCTCTGCATTGGTTCAATTCCTCTGGCTGTCAACCAGCTTGGAGCAAGTCCCACAGGTACAGAAAACCTAAGAGATTGGAATCAGGCCTCCCATCGGTGAGGCAACCTGATTTCACTGGCATTTTCATCAGTCCCTCAGGGCTGTTTTCACTCTCTCATGAGAATCTGGGATATAGTTATGTAAAACAGATTCCTCACCCTTAATTAAAATAAAGTTCACATGCACACCCTGCTGAAGGCAGCATTAAAAAAAAAAATTACTTCTATGAGGAATAAGTCACTTATAATTAAAAAAAAAAACCTCATTGTGCACACAAGGGAGTGTCGAACACTTGCCAGCCACCTGGATAATTGCTTCCTATGAAAAACTGCAGAGGAGAGCCCTGGGGAAAGGAAGGGTCATGCAGAGATTCTTCCAAAGGCAAGAGCCTTGCAAAGTGCAAGTGGGATTTGCCCTGCACAGGTGAGTGCCTGAAAGCCTGTCACCAAATTCTACCTTTTCTGACACTACAGTCAGCAATGCTCCGCTGCACTAGGATGGTCTTCCACCTATTCTAAATTCAAAGCCCATCGTGTTCAATCAAAAGTTCCCTGGCTGTAAAAGCATGAGAGCTGATGGTTCATATTAGCTTTACCTGCTGACTTTGTGATTTAAACCTGTGTTCCTTCCCTTCTTCTCATATGGAATAGCCTCAACTATTTTAGCTTCTTCTTGGAAGGTAGCCCATTTCTTTGCCCTTTCTGCAATGCCACTGTACTCTGCAAGAGATGTAGAGACCAGAACTGCACATCACCCACAAGATATGGGTGCATTGAGCATTTATACCAAAGCTAAATGGTGTAATTCATCGCTTTCCCAAAGAGGATGGTGGCCTTTTTGGTTGCTACTACAGTGATGTTTCCCTCTCCATCTTAAGATGTGAAATTGTCCCAAATTTTTTACTTCCTAATATCCATGTGGCTTTCAAACCATAAAAAAGCCTTTCCTCCAAACCTACAGGAGCTTAAGTTGTTGACAGAAATTTTCTGAAAATCCAGACATCTTATAATCCACTTTAACCCTTCCTTACTGACACCTCACAGAACTTCATGAGATTGGGCAGCAAGATTTTCATTTTTCAGAAGCCACACTGACTTTCCCAACAGTTAACACTACATGTTCAGAGATCCTTTCCACTCCTCATAGCGTGAGTCTTTGTTGTGTTGTTCCCAGGATTCCCTCTAGAGCCTTTTTTATAGCTGGGAATCACACTGGCACCTCCCCAGTCCCCTGGCACAGCGGCTGTCTGTAGTGATAAATTATACAGCTTGGCCAGCAGTTCTGCAGTTTCACATTCAAGCTCTTCAGGACTCTTGAATGCCATCCAGCTCTGGTGACTTATTAACATTTATCTATTTGGTCTATTTTTCCTTTAGTAATTATCTCAAATTAGTTTATCAATTAAAAGTGCACTTGACACAGGAACATCCCCAACACCTCTAGCAGTTAAGACTCAATATTTTCTGCTACTGCTTTATCATCTTCAAGTAGCTTCTTTACACCTTTGACATCAAGTACTCCCCAAGATACCCAAATCTTATTGGATTATATCCTCACACACACAATATTCATATCCTAGTGGATATAATAAGTGATATCCTAATATCTCAGAAGAGCAGTCCCAAGACAGACTGTTTTACCTACCTGGTGTCCCCCTCCTACCAACCTGTGCCCTGGAGCAGCTGTCGTCCTGCTTTTCCCTCTTGGTGAAAGTTTCAGATACCACAAGAGATCAGTGAGATTAAACTGTGTCACCATGGCAGCCAGTTGTAAGGCAGGGTGGAGATCCAAGCACTAACAATCCAAGTTTAGGACAGGAGCTACCAAGGCCTAAAGTGGAGTTTCCTAAAGCTCCTCCTGTCTGGAAGGCTGGCACAAATGGAAAGCAGCTTTTGTGTGACGTGATGACATTTATAGATGCCAACCAATCTGAGTGCAAACAACTGCAGATTTTAGTGGTTTACCCTGATTGAAGTACTATAGCAGGTACCTTCCTTGCTGCCACACAAAGTGTTTCTGCTCCTCACCAGCACATCCCTGTAACACTCACAAGGTTCTCTGAAAATTAGTCTTTTGGATGAGGCTGTGTGTGAAGCTACCTGCCTGCACAAGCACTTCCAGAGTAGAGACTCAGTTTCCTTCTTCCACACCCTCCATTTCTTGGCATTTATACCCTTCTGAAACCCATAGCAGTCCTGCCCTCCTACTCATTTTATAAAAACTACACAAGAATATAGCTTTTATCTTCCTCTTGCGTCAATCCCTCCAACCCCAAAGTCACTTCTGTTGCTTTCCTTCAACTTCCTTCTGTTTATCTACTAGAAAGTAACAAAGATCAAAGGCAGCATTACATCACAATAAAAAAATCCCCCCACCCTGCACACTGATTAGCAACATCAGACCAAATTTTCAGAAAGATATTTAAGAGTTTTTTAAAATACTTTACCAGCTTAGGTGCCAAATCCCAACAGTTTCCGAGGGAATCAAGCGCCCACGCGCTTTCTGGATTCCCACTAGATGCCTACCCACATCTTTCAGTACGTAACCACATGAAACACTACTTTTGTTCTCAAGGTTAGGCTCTCAAGTGCTGCTAAGACAGTCCCTGAATGTTCCCACTGAAACACACAGGCTACNAAATATAAGAAAAAAAAAAGAAAGAAAAAACTCCCCACAACTTTTGATTTTTGTTCTTTCATGCCAAGCAGATTGTACCAAATACCTGCTGCACAGCTCTTGCCAGATGAAAGCTTTGTTTTCATCTTGGCTATGAATTCTGAAGCACAGATGTTGCTGAAGTCTTTCTGTACATATTGCAGAGTATTCAGAGATAAAATGACATTATGCTACATCAGAAATGTGTTTTCCAGCTCCTCCTGTGCCTGCTACTTCTCTGTTTGCCCTTTACACCTATATTACAGAACTAAGCATATTATTTCTCCAGCACAGTTGTGTTTTATGATCACTGTGAGCCTTCACTGGCAGTGTTTAGGTGGAAGGTGACAAGAAATCACTTCCATGAAAAATCCATCAAATACTTGTACAACTCCTACACTATAGCACTTTGGCTAAGAAGTGGAGGACTGCAAGGTAGAAGGGGAACAGCAGAACAGTAGGATTCTTTAACTTTATGAGACTGGCTGCAGCATTAGCAACATCAT
>VZTT01052615.1:79150-89705 GCA_013400855.1 Buphagus erythrorhynchus
TTCAGATTGGGTAATAAGAAATTCTTTACTATAAAAGTAGCATGGCACTGGCACAGGCTGCCGAGAGAAGTTGTGGATGCCCCATCCCTGGAACTGTTCAAGATCAGGCTGGATGGGGCTTTGAGTAACCTGTTCTAGTAGAAGGTTTCTTGCCTATGGTAGGTGGCTTAAAACTAGATGATCTTTAAGAGCATTCCAACCCAAACAATTCTATGATTCTATAAAATCCATTCTGCACTAAGGACTTTCAGATCTGCAGCATAAGCAGGTCCCACAGGAGCTGACTGGGCAGGTGCTAGAGGTTCAGTGAGCTTGGGTACAGAGGGATACAGGAACAAAATAACAAGCTGTATACAGCAGGTATCACAGTGGCAGATTAAAAGGCACTTACTTGAGCGTCAGTTCTGAGGAGCTGCTAGATCTCACTGTACATCTTACAGACCTTACTTCCAGCTCTCAGACCTGCAGGCAGCTCGGTGATCTTTAATACTACACCACAGCTACAGTCACTCACACTGCTTTGCAAAGTTTCCTGCCAGGTCAGCTCACAGCCAAGTGCTGAAAGGGAAAAGCACCTTTGCCTTTGGATGGCTGTGTGCCAGGATGAGCTCAGCTGTGTCAAGCTTCATCCTCCAATCTCAGCTCCTAAGAAACTCAAGTGAAGAGCACACTCCCAGCAGGTGAAGAGAGATCCCTCCTGTCCTTTCATCATGCACTCAGCCTCCAAGAAAACGCAAGTTCAGAATTATACTTTTAATGTTAATTTTGAGTTGACCACATCAAAAGGAAAACAGCTGCCAGCGGCCACATCCTTGCTTTGTAATTTGGGGGAGGAGGGCAGTGCAAGCTGGTTTTGAGAAAAAAAGCAAAACACAAGCTTCTCATATGCTAGTCGAGAAGAATCTTAAGTCAACTACACCCTCCTCCAAAATTTGTAGTTAATTCATTAGGAATTTAGAGCCCTCACAGAGGGAGTTTTTATGCTGAAACTAGCACAGGTTATGCTTTATAGAGAACTCTTTCCCTGCTCATCCCATTCATACCCTGGTGAAAAGAAAAACAGCACTCACAAGAGGCCCATCACAGAAGGGAGGCACATGAATTCATGAGAAAGGAGATTTAGAGCACAGAGATCAGGCATGCTCACTGTCTTGGATTTCAGATGATTTACCTACAGCTACAGGAAGTGCAGATGGAACAGGATCTCAAGCCTGCAGAAACAAACACAGCTACACCACACATTGGATGAGATCACCTTACTGAAGTCACTGTTCCTCGATACTGAGCCAAAATAACAGGGTGGGATTCAAAAAGCAACACCATCAGAAACACAAAGCATCCACTGTAATAATAAATTTAAAGCAGGTATGATGTAAAAAGCAGAAAGCCACTTGCTGCTCAGGTGAGATCCTTTTCATCTTCATGACCATTGCATTCTAAACTACATTCTAAACTACATTTACACATTTAATGCTGCCATATGTCATCATGTAATGAAATGTTTTTGAAACAAACAAAAAAGCCCACACAAACACTGTTGGTGGCATTTGGACTAGGTCTCAGGATGAGTAAGTATTGATCAGAAGGCAGGAAGGGCTCCTGCAGGATGTACCTAGTGTTAGAAAGAATTGGCTCTTAAAAAAATCACAAAAGTCACCTAGAATAAAATTGATTATGTGAATTAACAAAGAAAAAAACCGATCCTGATGATCATCTAATGAACTGCAGGAGATAAAGGAAATCAAGCTGAGAGCATTTTGACATTAGCATTTTTCTAAAGTAGCAACTTTAAAAGAAGCCTTTGCCTGCGAGAAAAGACATTTTTGGTTGGACAAAGTAAATGACTAAATTCTTACAATTTTTTACAGCTCATCACTGCTGAATGTTTTTCTTTTGCAACTCAAGGACTTGTTTCAGAGACACACAAAACAAATGAAAAGCTGGCATTCTGAAGTCTACAAGGTAGTGAGATTTCTGATCTGCCCTTGCAGCCTCCTCCTGGCCTGACACCCCCAAATCCCCTCTTCACTGAGTAAATTGGAAACAAGCTTGGGAGGGGAGACTGTTAGTATGAGCTGGCAAGACACTGTTCCAGCAAGCATAACTTTGATGTGGAAGCCAGAAGCCCTACTTATGACAGTGCAGTGAGTCACCTGATGACAAGTCACTGAGGCATTTAGAGAAGGATTTTGAATTCTAACAAGTGACACTGTTTTGCCTCCTCTAACGGAAGGATGTGCCTTTATTGAACCTGGAATCCAAACACCGCCTGTGACCGTCTGCCTCCTTCTAAAGACAGCCTACACAGAGGAATCCACTGTTGCCTATTTTCTGTCTTGCAGGAGAACCCTGAAGGAATGTTGAGTTGTTTGCTTTCTATTCTTGAATCAGGTCCTGCTTTTGTCATTCTCAGCCCTACCCTTACTCCCTCAGCCTTTCTAATGAAATCTAAAGATTTAAATATTTCCACATATCACCAAAACTACCTGCTTGATAGAGGAAGATAATGGGTCTCTTTCCCTATCCAGTCTTCATCCTCCTCCCAAGCCCAAAAGAAGATGCTTCTTACTGGGGTGGAGGACAAAATATTTTACCTCCCTGCTGCTCATCTGTGCTTGCCCAGTATCTTCAGGATCACAGAAGGATGAGGAATCTGTTTCTCATCAGTCTTAGGAGCAGATGGGGAAACTAAAGATAGGCAGGAGATGAACAAGGTTTCTGTAGAAAGGCAAAAGGAAAACCAACAAACTAACAAACAATGCTTTACGATATATGATCCACAAATGGAAGTAGAGAAAAGAAACCAAACAGGAAGAATACAAAAGTTAGTTCCCTCATACACACTGCTAGTTAAGTTCAGTATTGTTGCCAGGGCTCCTAGAAATGGCAAGAGACACAAGTCTGACACTGGAGGTTACAGCTCCAGATGAAATATCAGTTTAATTTTATTCGTACTCTTTAAAATCTGGTTTAGTAACATATGCAAAGGAATTAAAGCAGGCCTGGAAAAGTACTTCCAGTCTCACTTCTTCAGAGCCTTTTGGCAGCAGCCTGGCAGTGGATGTGACTCCTGCTGATTGCTGTGAACATGGTACAGCCTTTTTACTCATTCTCTCTGCTACCAGGGGAATCAAAATTGCATTGAAGAATTTATAGCACACACAAATGTAAGAGACTGCAATTTTTCCCAGACACCTTATTACCAAGACATATAGGCTGATGCAACAATAAGAAATTTGATGAGCCAGAAATTAAAATGCAGATTTTTATATTAGATCAAGATAACTGTGAGACAATACTTGTTGCTGGTGCTGCAGTTTCCTCTCCTTCCTTCCCTCACAATTTCTCTGGCTTTCTGTAAGGCTACTCAGTGAAGACTTCAGTGATTTTGGAGAATCAAGTTATAATGCTAGTAACTCACTGTTAAGAGGTAGTAGATACTGTCACTTCCTCACCCAAAATTAGGAACTGGAGGCTCAAACCAAAGCCTCTGTGTGCTCAAATCTCATTATTTAAGTCTTCCAGGCACATTTAGACCAAATTCTGTCATTTCTCTCTACAGATAGGAAGATAGGAATGGGAGAAATCTCTTTTATATGACACATATTTTTGCATAGCTTTTACATCTCCAGAATCTTGGAGTTTAACAGAAAGCATCAAGCATCTTAACACACACCCACAACTGCATACATTTTACCAAAGAACCTTACCAATGACTTTGATTATCAGAAAAGGGATGGTTTGGATGAAGGACTATGTGGTGTTATCACTATTTCATTTCTGGGTCTCTCCTTTGAGTTTAGCTCCCAAAGCTTTTTCGTTATTACCTGTGATCTGCTGTGATCACGAGATCAGAGAAGTAGCAGTGAAAGTGAACACACATCTTATTTCAAAGTGGCACTGAAGATAAGCACAAGGGCAAGGTAAAATAGGGATGGGAACTATAAGTTTGTGGTTCACATTTTGTAGTTAAACAGGAAAATTAGCTCTCCTGGGCAATGTGGCAAAAAAAAAAACAAACAATCAAACATCTGCAGAAAAAAGAAGTAGTAATGACCACATCCATCTGAAGTGCCATCCACTTAGCAATCACTACAGGATCTTAGTTCTATGACTTTATCTTCCTCCAGCCTCTCTCGCATGGAAACTGAGTATTCCTAGAGCAATTTATCATTTCAGCAAGAATTGCCCTGAGTCAGATGGCTCAAACCCTCTCAAGCAAAGTCTTTATTAAAGATACTATTAAAAAAAAAAAACAGAAAAAAAAAAAAGAAAAAAAAATACCACAAAATTTAGCAAAGCATAGAAATTCACACTGGAAATCCAGTTCTAAGCCATTTAATGTTCCATATGGCAAATAGATCTGTAGCTTAAAAAATTGCATTTATGTACTAGGGAGACAATATACATATTTCTGAAGAACTGGGAAAAAATTGACTCTTTTCCATTTTAGGAACAACATGCCCTTTCACATACTTGCTCCTTGAGTTCTTTAGCTTGAATCAAAGAGTTTTTCCCTCTGTGTGCTGTATTTTGAGGCAGATTTGACTGATTTGCTAAAATTCACAGTACGTGAATATCTGCCATTTAGTTTTTGACCCCACCTAAAACAACATTAGCCCAATTATACACTAATTTAGATCACTCTCAATAAAAGAAACTTTTAATTACTATGCCTACATCTTCCAGTCTATTAAACACAGGGTCCTACCAAAAACAATGCTTTACCAAATAAAACACTGACATACTCGGGCTCTATTAAAAGTTAACATATTCAGTGGTTTGCAGAGGAAAATTACATTAAACGTTGTCTTGTGTGAGGTATTCCTGAAAGGATAAGGATATATGAATTGTTCTATTTCCAGAAGAACTGCAAAATGTAATGGGTCTTCCATAATTGAGTGTCTTATTAATTTTAATGAGCTAATCAATATTGCATTTAGAATCCTGATGTGTCCCTGTGCTGCTAATCCCTCTTTGTGCTATGCATTCCCTGGTCTTTGCAGCTGTTACCTGACAAATCTACCTTCTATTGTGAAGGGACACAGGAGTTCAGGCTCAGATGACCAGTTTAATGAGCAAGAACAACAGAGGATACATTATGAGCCTGGCCTCATTTTTTTCCCTCCTCTACCTTGGCAAATGCTGGCATTAGAGAGCTCCATAACAGCCTCAAACACCTCACACAGGTAAGTACAGGGCCTTGAGCTGAATGAATCTAACAGCTTCAGTAGTATGCAGAGAATTGGGAAAGATGGGCTGGAATATCCCTCCCTTCTGCTGCTGAAGGAAATCAGCTTTTGCTTCACCCCAAACAAGTCTGAACTCTGGAAGAGCACGAATTCCACACTCAGCTGTGACTTCTAGCCTCTCAAAGCATGATTGAAATAAGACATTCTTGAAATACCTACTAAAGGCAAATCGTAGAATCATCCCAGCACAAAGCTTTCAAGTTGAAATTGTTGGCAAAACTGCATAATGTTTACTTACAGATAGCTGGGGAAATTAAATACAAGTTTTACAAAAGGAATCACTTCTCTAGTCTTTCCACAGAAGAGACCGGGTTAAGAGGCCAAGCCACTCTTATTTTAGGATCAGCAGAGAATGTGCATTTGGGAATATGTAAGTACAAATAATAATCTATCTTGTCATTTCTTTATGCTAAATAAGCGACAAGGTATTTTGCATTACACTATATGCAAAAGACAAAGAAAAGAAAAAACCACATGATGCAAGCCACTGGTTCAAATAAAAATATTTCTCACTCCAGCTCTTATTTCATGAATAGAACATCAGCCCTGAGAAATGGGCTTTGCCATGTAGCATCATCTAAAATACTGGTGTGCCAGTACAGTCATTAAGAAAGGTGATAGTTCAAAGCCCCACTGATGCTTAGAGAAAGTAATTCAAAGCAGTGCTGTGACCTTAGCAAGCCAGGCTTTCAAAATGTGCCCTTACCTTTTGTATTTGAGTTTCTCTCTGCTGCTCTGTGGAAAGTCATCAAATGTCATCAGCAGTAAACAATGGACAGACACTGTAACTACCCACAGCAAGCTCACAAGGGCAGGAAACAAAGCCTTAAGGTAAACTAGGAAGACTTCTCCATTCCCAAAACACTTATTTTCCTTCCCCATTTTCCTTTTGGATTACAGGTGAACAGATTTTATGGAAAAAGAAGAAAAAAAAGGCATGACACAGGTCTTTATGCCCCACCTGTCTGCAGCACATACTCCTTACTTGACTTCCTCACAAGCCCACAGCTAAAGGCCTATCAAGACCAAGGAACTGTTTTCAGCTAGATGTCATGTGCTTCAAGGCATAATATATTTTATTAATATGATATTTACAATATATTTTGTGCACTGTCTCTCACATGATACTTGGGATCACAAAGACTTTCTTTGGTAGAAATTATTTCTTTCCAGAAAGTATATTTGGTAACTACTTCTGCAGTCTTATGATTTAGCCAAATTTTCACAAATTAGGACTTTTTTTTCCTACACCCGTCACCTTTTTCTCTTCCTTTCTTTAAACCTAAGATGATACAAGGTTGCCTGATTCAGCACCACTTCTGACTTTTGACAGGAAGTAAGAAACAGAATGGCTTGAAGGCAGTTATACGAGTTTAAGAGCAAAACAAGCTAGCTATATGGCAGCTCTAAAGAGTACAGATTGCAAGAAGGAAAGGAACTACAGAGAAGAAGTTACTGTTTAACCTGCATCTCAGACTACACACAAGAGATTGATAGTGTACAAGTGGAAGCCTGAACACTTGGACTGCCAGCCTGAAGGAGTGTATTAGTACACAAACCAGAACTGAATACCTGGACTTTTTCTTCAAATTCCCCTGGAAATCCACTTCTCAGACAGCTTGTTGTTGTTGATGTTTTCTCTTCCCCTACCCCAACAAAAAAGATGCTAAAATGAAGAGAAAGGGTGAAAGCCTTTCAGGCTAGGTGTAGCCACACTACAGTGTTTTTGCTGATGGATTTGTTAGCAGTGCTGCCTGCCTGCATCCCCACAGTGAGAGGAGCAGGTAAAACTCCTCTCATGTGCTCCAATATACAACACAACACAGGGGAGACAGAGGAGACCAGGGGACTACTAGAATAATCAGCATTTTCAGAGTGCAACTCTCTGACCTCTTTTAAAAATACACACAGGAGGGTGACACAAGGCACATCCTAAAAGGGCCTCCAATTTACCTTTGCAGACCATACTGGGAGCCTGGGGAGACATGTTCAGCTCAGAGCAACCATGTTTTGAGCTTGGAGCATCCATGTTTTCATCAAATGGATCCCATGAAGGGCCCTGAAATTGTTACATGCACCCCAGGGTGATGTGCCATAAAGAAGACAGACCATGGAAGGACCCAAAGACATCCAGAGCTCTGAGGATGTGCCTGAAGTGGGATGGCACACAAGTCAGCTCCCTTTCCTGCACAAAGTCAGGAGCAGTCATCACCACTGGAGCACTGAGCATTACTCCTCAGAGCCACAACATCCACATCTGCACATGCTGTGCCCAGCTGCACCCAAGTGCAGGAATTTCAAACCTGAACTTCAGTTTGCGTAAAAAACCTGACTAGTACAAGCAGCATCGGGTATTTTTAACCTATTCATTCTCAAAGAGAATCATGTGCTCAGATGGGAAGAACTGGTCACTGACTTCTGTGCTGCATCAGTGAGCACTGGCTGACTGTCCCAGTTCTGCTGCCACCAAGGGGAATGGACTCAGCCATTCCCATCTCTGGGAACAGGGTGCAAAGCAGCTCCTCCCACCTGAGAGCTGTGCAAGCGCATAAGAAGAGTCACACACTGGACTATTTTCTCCATAAGAGCAAGCCCTCAGCACCAAGCAGAACATGCTGACATTGTCCCCAATTCCTATACAAGCCAAGACATCAGGCTGAGAAAATTAGTTCAGCTCATTGCCAAGTATAGAAAAACACTCTTTGACACAATATAGTTCTGGCACACAGCATTATTTTCTTTTCCCATAGAGGTAAAAAGCCAACACTAGGCATCCTTGTACCTGTCAGAGGGCTAATGGCTGACCATGCTTCTAAGAAACATCTGATTTTTAGTTGTCTGGTTTCCGTTGTGTCTTGTACATCCTCACCAAGACTGGTCAATTCCTTTACAAAGTCTATTTGCTTCTGTTATCTGCTGCTCACAGGATGAACTGTAAAACCAGAACACTTTAAGGGTGGAGCTCTGCATCATTTCTGTATTTTTCAACTGAGAAGTTTATTTCAGCTCTAGGTTGTTCTGCACACTCTTAAGCATATAAGGAAATAGGACTATAGCAGCAAGCTTTTGAAATTACAAAACTTCCCACACCAAGGAAATGAGACAGGTGCATAAAAGGGAAAAAGAAGGAAAGAAGCCATACTGCAGCTCACATTTTTAAAAAGACAAAACACTAGTCAGCAAACTGGTGAAATTCATGATTGGAATTGAAACTGAGAGAAAAGGTCTCCCTTCAGAGAACTGAAAAAGGATAATAGAACAGTTCTTTGACCTCTCAAGCAAAGACAGCTAGCATCAGTTTTCAATCCACTGCAAGCAAGGCAGTCAGAAACACAATAAACAAGCAATATATTTTCACTTGTGGCAGTTGTATTGGACTTGTCACATATTTCTTCCAATATCCCCATGAGGCACAGGAAACCATGAATTAAAAGCATCACTTTTCCCTATTCTTTTTTTTCTGAGCAACATCCAGAGCAGATAGTATTCCTCAAAAACCAGTAAAAGCATTCTTGCTGTCACGCTACGAGAGCACTTTCCTCTTCGTTTATTTTTGGCTTTCATTTCCAAATCAAAGAATGGTAGTTATACCACCCCATTTAAAGATGCGGGTCCTTCCCCACAGGACTCCAAAAAGGCTAAAAAATCACCTGGTAGTTTATTGCCCAGTCTTAGACTCCAGCTTTGTTATAGAGTACAGCTGAGAATGAATTCTGCTCTGTGGCACAAGACAGGCAATCCAGAGTTAAATAGAATTGGTATTTAGACATATTCAAATTCCCACCATACCTTCTGTTCTCTGTGCAGAGATGAGCTTTGCTTCTCTGACTTACCCACAAAAAAATGCACAGGGAAAAGCAAGCATCCAGTGGACATACACGCAAACTGTTCCACAAGGAGGAGTTTTTCCAGTCTTACCCTATAAAGCTGAGAGCAAGATCAGCACACCCACACTTGAGAGATATTGGAGCAGCAGACAGGAAGATGCTCCCTGCTGGGCCAGGTAATGTGTGCAGCACCGGGAAACTCCAGGTATGGAGAAGGGGGAGGCGGCTCAGTGAAAGGCATCCATAAGCCACTGGGCAAAGAGTAATTGCGAGCAAAGAAAACAAACATTATTCCGTCTGCGCCCGACACAGCCATTTCACCCAGCTACAATACCTGCTTTCACTTTGAAAATGAAAAGCCTGGCTAATTGAACAGCTTTTATGGCTGCTCTTACACACATATACATATACATATCTCACACATAATTACCACATAAAGTACACGCCTTACAGCCAGTCCCAAGCAAGAGCCAGGTTTTGACACCTATTTATAAATCTTGCTCCTGAAGAAAAAACTCCTGGAGGCAATGTCGGAATAAGAATCAAGTAATGCTCAGCAGGAGCAGATGCACCGTGACACACATACGGATGGAGCTAGCTCTTCCCAACAATCATGAATTTTAAGCCCTCCGAATAACAAAAGCAGCAAGACCAGGGATTGCCGGCATGGGAGAGCTGTGCATTGGGGCATTTCCATGCACAGCAGAAGACAGAAATGCTACTGCCTCTGAAGTCTCGTCTTGCTTGTGCTGCCTCCTCCTTCGAGCTCCGAGGTGCATTCAAGAGCACCCAGAGGCGCCACCCATCTCCGATGTCCCCCCACTGCTACCCACTCCCCAGGCAGAAGCCCGTGCTTTGAAGGAGGCTAGATTAGAGACCACCTGACGTTCCCTCCAATCTCAATTATTCCACGATCCCAAAGTTCAGCTTTGCTTTTAAGTACTTTAGTAGCAAAAAGCCACGGTTTCGTACACACACGCGGGCGGAGGGGTTAAAAGACAAGCTCCCACCTCTCCATCCCTCCTTCACCAGCCACACAAAGCCCGAGGCTTCATCACCCCATCGCCCAGCATGGGTCCAGCTCCTCAAGTCTTTGTGTTTGCCCAAAGCGCCCGCCCCTCCAGCCGAAGCCAGGCAAAAACTGTGGGCTGAGCCCCGATTCCAGCCCAGCCTCTGCGCCGGGACCCCAAGCATGCGGCCCCAAAGGGCTCCCCGCTCGCAAAGCTCCCGGCGGCTGAGAAAACTCCCTTTGTTAAATGAATGAGCCGGGGAGGCAGGAGCAGGGAGACAGGAGGGGGAAGTCACAAGGGGGAAGGCAGACTCAGTACCCCCTTCTAAAACAAAATTTCAAAAGAAGGGGGGAAGAGAAGGGCTGAAGAAGAACGCACCGTCCGCTCACGCCCTGCGCAAACTTCCCGGCTGCAAAACACGCGAGGAAATCCCCTTCCCCGGCGCGGCGGGACTCACCTTCCGCCC
>VZTT01052615.1:89792-108931 GCA_013400855.1 Buphagus erythrorhynchus
CCCCCCTGCCGCCAAGGTGGGCAGCCGGGCCCGCCGGGGCGGGGAGCGGAGCGGGGGAAACGGGAAGGGGTCGGGGATAAGGGAAAGGGGTGGGGGGCAGGTCCTTCCCGCTGCGCTCGGCGGCGGCCGGGGCGCGGCATCGCACCGAGTGGCCCGCGGTGGAAAGTTTTTTTGGGAGGGGGTGGTACCTTCCCGGCGCGGCAGATCGGGACCCCGGAGCGCGGCGCGCCTCGGCGCTGCCTCGGGCTGTGCTCCGGCCGTGCTGCGGCCGCAGGCGGCTCCCGGAGCCCGCAGCTCCGCAGGGCAGAGGGCGGGAGCGGCGCTGGCCTGCCTGGGACGCTGAAGGCTTTGGCGATCACGCCATCGGCGGAGCTGCCAGGCGGGAGTGAATCGCCGACAATCGTACCCCTGGCGAGAGGCACTGCGATGACTTTATCCCTGCTGCTCTATCGCGCTGCGCTATCGCGGAGCCGGCTCCATTGTGCCGAGGACTGTGTGCGTGCAGATCCAAAAAAGGCAAGAATAAAATGGGCTCTGCCCTGCTGCTGGGTTGCACAAGCCGAGGCGTCTATACCTTATATTGCCGGGATCCGGGTGTTCCCTCTCCCCGTGATCCAAAGCTTGCTGGAAACTTGTCACCCTAGTTAACAGGAGTTTTCGGCTCAGCGCTTGTGCTGTGCCTGGAGAGAAAAAGAGGAGGGGTTTGCACGTAGAGCGCAGGGATCTCGAGAAGAGAGCACGGGCGTGCTGAGGTGTTCTTGGGACGTGCTCTCTAGAGCTACGAAGGTGAAATGTTGAAGTGCAGCAGGTAGATACAGGCAAAAGGCAGACAAGCTTCACAGCGAGACAGCATGCTACCCTACACACGACAGATTAAGACAGCGCTGCCACTGTCTCGCCCTTCCCCCTTGTACCAACATTTATCAGTTCCCGTGGTAAGTTTGTTCGGGAGCTAAACCAGCAGAAAATTAACATCGCAAAAGTAAACAAATGGAGGAAGCGAGAATTCGAGTCTGGGACTGATAGGGAGAGTGGGAATGCCACAGAGCTGATCTCAGTCAGCTGAACCTGCTGTGGAATTGCACACTTTGAAGCACTTCCCTCTGTCGGATACATTTAACGTTGGATTCAAACCCACGCCACAGGCAGATCGCATGAGCTCCCTCAAGCACCGCCTGGCCGTAGTCTGGTTGCCGCATAAAGGTTTTTATGTAGTTCAGGGTAATATGTATCAGTCACATCACTTCAAAGACAGCATCAAACTGTGTCAAGAATCCCAGAGATACACGGGGGCTTACAGTATTGCTGCTGGGGGGGAGGAACTGAGGAAAAACCATGCAGCTCAGCTTAAATGCTGGATCCATAAAGGGGGCTCCATCAAAGCTGGAGTTAAAACCCAAGAGTTACCCTTTGGCCCCTGAACTGAGAGCTGAAGAGTGACTTCCTTTTGTACCACGCTTGAAATCTCAAAGCCTTTTCAGAACCATGGATGCACCCTGACAATTTTAAAAAACAAATTTTGAAGCCAGGCAAGAGAACAGCCCAAAATACTCCATAAATATGCTTGTTTGACAAGACATTTTGCCAAATACATGCATCCAACCACTCGGAGAATGGACAACTCAGGTGATTGCAGTGGTTGACCTAAGGCCTGGTCCACATGCCCCTGGTGTACTACACTCTACTGAGCCCTGGTGAGATCCATCTGGAGTGCTGTGACCAGTGCCAGGCTCCTCAGTCCAACAGAGACATGGAGCTCCTGGAGTGGGTTGTGTAACTACAGTGTTTGCCCAAAGCACCTACACAAAGAGCTACAAATATGATGAGGGGACAGGAGCATCTCTCTCATGAGGAAAGGCTGAGGGAGCTGGGCATGTTCAGCCTTGAGAAGAGACAACTGAGAGGGGACAATCAATACACAGGTTATCTCAGTTCAGAAATTCTTTCAATTAAACATTTGTATATTTGCTGTCAAGGGATCTCACCGAAACTATAAGAACCCTTACATTTTGCTATTTTCCTGCTCTGTAGTAATATGCAATCCTAATGAGATATCCAAGAATTACAATACTTAGAGTTTTCTGAATTTACCCAAAGTTCAAGGCTCCTTTGTCTGGAACTATTGCTGGATATTTCAGAGGGAGTTCCTAAATGAAAGGAGGAAGATGTCCATGAACAGCGTAAGAATAGGATAGAAAGCTACCACTGCAAAACAGAATTTGGTACTTGAGAAAGGAATGAGGGAAATGTAAATAATTTTATTTGCATTTCTAAGCACTTAGAGCCAAGTGTTCAGGGGTTTTCAGAAAAGGGTCCATCTTGCCTTGCACTCAGGTTAAAGTCAGATGGCCCTTTTACAATATGGAAGAAAAAGTGGATTTCTTACACCTCAAAAGGGTCTCCTGTGTTCTGTGGGAAGAAGCCTGACACCAGATCCCAGCCTCAAAGACCAACTCTGCTGAACAATCAATTTTACAGTGATCAAATAAGAACTGCATTTTCCTCCCCTTCAGACACATGGAACAAGCAGTACAGCTGCCATAGGGCACAGCCTGATGATTTCTTCTTTGTCAGCAGCACCAGTATCAATAGTTCTTACTCTGCTGTGCACCTCTGTTCCTGAGCTACTCCCTGCACTGTGCCAACACAGCTATTTGTGCAGCTATGTAATGGCAGGGATCAAAGAACTGGTCCACCTAGAAGTTTTCCTAGGTGTTTTCAGCTAGATCAGATCCCCAAATATCTTGGCTGACACAATGCAGGAGAAACACAAGAGCATGTGAGATCATAGGAGCTGAAGTTTAGCTGAGGGACAGTAACTTTTTAGGATGTGCCCACTCAGTCACCTGCATTAACCTGTTCAATCATTTAATCTGCTCAAGCAAACAGTGACAAATTGGACTCAGCCCACATGGAAGAAACCATAGTTCATGAATGACTTGAAAACTAATTACAGGTCTCTGAGTCTTAGTAGCAGGGAAAGGAAAAAGACAAAAAGAAAAATTGAGTCCTTTAGTTATATAACACACAGTTATAAAGCTCTTCAGCCAAATATCTGACTGTGAAGATGCAGAAACAGCAAGTACTAGGAAGCAAAACTGAAGGTGATGGTGGGTCAGCACACTACTGCTTGGTAGTTTCTTATCCAGTAAATCAGAAGTCAATCCATCAAAGTAATGTTGTTATGGTGAAGTGGAGAAGAAGACAGACTATGATTTATCGCTGCCCTACATATCATATAAGTTTGTACAGCTCTGCAAAATGTATGTAAAACACTTTCAAATTACAACCATTTCCTTTCATTTTGTCCAGATAATACAGTACACTAAAGCAGTGAGGAATGTGTTTCTGGACACGAATCTATGATGCATAAATGTTTTTGCTAAACAAACACACAAAAGCATGACAGCAACAATCTTTCATTTCCTCAGTAAGTTTTAGGGAGTTTTAGTGCCAGAAAAGCAAAGTAAAAAATTTAAAAAAAAAGGGCCAGAACACCTGACTAGCACAGAGCAGCATCTGGTTCCTATCTTATATATCCTGATGTTAGATGGTATGTAATACCCATCACAACAGAAGTTAAAATCATTTCCAGAATGTGTACAAATAGCACATTACCTCTGATGCATATCTAACATGGACATGCACCTCTTACCATCCTGGAGATAGGTTTGCTATTTCTCTGCCTAGAATGAGTTCAAATACAAGAGTAAGAACCAGGGTTACCATCTTAGCAAAGCTGGCTCTGGGTTACACTGCTTTGATCTTAGCACTGAAGTTGAAAACCCAGTTTATGCAAAAACATTTCTCAGTATTTGACTATATGTAGTTGTTTCACTCCAGATAAATGGTTAAGACATCATACTAATGTACACATTCCCACTTGCCGCTGACTTCTCCATTTCTATACTGAGAACCTCACAGTAAAGGGTCAGGATCTGTCTGGTACAGTTATAACAGTAGTTACAACTTGGTGCATTTTTTTTTTTTTAATGCTTAAATCCCAAATAATTCTGGTTCTTCTTATGGGTTACTTACTTGTTAGTTAAGTCACCCTATAAGTTGGTTGAAAACTCAGAGGAACCTTCATGGCATTCCAATTTTAAATAATCTCTTACCGCTTCATTGAAGTCCTGGAATCTTGCAAAACCTCTGGTGATGAATACACTTTTACATTCCAGATCTCTTTAGCCAGGAAATTGCACAGAGACAGCTAAGAGCACTCAGGGCCTTGGTGAGCAGTCAGCAAGTCGGGGAATACTAGGGAAGCCACAAATGACTGTTTGGTTCTGGAAGCCTTGTGTATCTCTGGAAGTCATAAAATACAGATGGGCAATGGCTTAACAGTGAGGTCAGTCTTTGATTCATTAGCTAACAGCTGAATTTAAGCACATGTACCTGAGTTTTGAGGCACGCTGCTAATTCAAGCTTAAAAGCAAGGGGGGAGTTTTACCCTGCACTGTGAGTTTCTTTGGAGCTGTACAGAATTCCGGCTTTGGCTTAGGTTTTGTATGTTCTCTTAATGATCTAAATAGTTTAGTTTTTGGAAAAATATTATTGTGTGTGGAGGTACAAACTTCAAACACATTGGGTCAGTCACTGGAGCTATAAGAATTCACACCACAGGCTGACCATTTGTATATAAACTCTACATTGTACAAGAATCTGTGGAGATGAGTGCCATAACAGAAGAGCTGGTTTTCAGATATTAAAAACATTACTGATGTGCTCCAAAAACAGGAATTTGGTTCAGAATTTAATCTTTCAATCTTCCAACTGCAGTCTTAGCTATGGTTCCCTACATCAAACTACCCTCTGCCTGCAATCTAAAAAACCCCCGTCTCTACCTACCCCTATTCTTCTCCAGCTGTATCAAGAAACATCTACTCATTCCTACTTCCTCTCCTTTCCCCTTCCCTCTACCTCCCAGCCTTATTTAATCATTCACCTCGCTTTGAAAGTCCCTTTCCTCCCTGATCCCACCAGCCAACCTAAGGCAAGGATGTGAATATGGTCTAGACACTCTTTTAGGGATCCATGTCCCATCTTGACTGGAAATTATCCTAGAATGGTTAGGATGGAAAGGGACCTCAAAGACTGTTTTGTCCCAACTCCCCTGCCATGGGCAGGGACACCTTCCACTAGACCAGTTTGCTCAGAGCCCCATCCAACCTGACCTCAAACACTTCCAAGGGATGGGGCATCCACTGCTTCTCTGGGCATCCCATTCCAGTGCTTCACCATTCTTGTAGTGAAGAATCATGGCAGCAGCTCTGCTTTACAAAACACAGGCAGCAGCAAACAAAGAACGAGGCACCCAGGGAGAGCAAGAGGGGCGCTGCTGAGAGGAAGGGGAGGTCATAAATACTGCTCATTCACTTGGGCCTTTGGAGCATGAAGGAATTGCTGCCAGTGAAGGAAGTGTGGAAAGTAGCACACTAACAGCAGGCAGGCAAACATCTCAAGCACATGAGAGCCTGTCTCCCAAGTGACAAAATACCTGCAGAAATCACAGAACAATCTATGCTTCCTGGCTCTTTTTCAGCCTCCAGTACAAGGACCTGGCCTGTGATATTGCATGGCACAGCCTTCTCAGAACTGTTTGGGTGACTGTCCTGGCCTCAGGTGTGAGCTGGTTCTCTGCACTGTCTCAGAACCATGACTCTAGTTTTCTCTCCTCAATATAAAGATATTTAAAAAAAAAAAAAAACAGACCTCAATGCTGCTCAAAATGTAAATTTGCTACCTAGAATGGGTTTCCCAACAGACAAGGTTTTCTATGACAGGTTTTCCTTCCAGGATTCAGCTTACAGAGTTACAATGGTCTTATAACAGACACTCAGAATCACTTTTCCATTCATTTTATTCTGGTTTACTCTGGACCTATGATGAGAAAAATCCTCCTCTGTGAGAATGTGGAAGAACACAGTAGAAATAGATTTACACATTTCTTGGGCTTAGCGACTCCTGCTGAACCAGTAAGAAAACAAGAATAACACTACTGAAAGTTAAATCAATCCAAATTATTCTGAGCTATGCTATTAAAAAAAAAAAAATTACCTATAAGTAGGAAGAAATAAAAAAGAAAGCATAATGTCAAGGGGACACAACTCTGGAAGTGTGGAAAAAGGAGAGTGCTCTAAACTGACCTTTCATTAGGGACTCCCCAAGTTTGATGGGCTACCATACAAAGAAAATAATGATAAAAATAATTTTAAAATCAGCTAGCTTTTCCTCTCTTCATTGACTTTTTAAAGAATGCCTCTGGAGAGTTTTCACTTCCAGTATCAGGGCTTAAAAACATAGCTAGAGCTAGGTAATGCAACAGACAGTCTGAATGAGACATCAGACAGAGACTACTAATCCAGGGCTATTTATTACTCAAAACCTAACAAAAGCAGCTCATTTTTCTATGCAGAAAGTCTTAGTTGCATGGTAGGACACTGTAAACAGAGGAGGGTGAGGCTGAGAGAGATTGTAACAGTATAATGGCACCACAAAAGTAGATTCTTTTGCTAGTTTTGCTGAGTTTATTCAAATTGAATGACTCTGAAGACCTGATCCCGTTTTAACTGAAGCCAGTGAAAGATTTGCCACACATTTCAGAGTACAAAACCAGCCCTTCAGTCATAGCACTTCTGCCAGATTTTGTTTCACACCCTGCCAAAATGTCATAGCTTGAATCACTTCAGTAGCTTGAGCCATTTGAAACTGGACTGAATAAAACCCTGGAGAATAAACTGCAGAGAGGAATCTTCCCCTGTTCTTTCCCTTATCTCTGCTCTTCTGCCTCACTGAGTTACATGAATAGCAACCAAAAACTGCAGAGCCCTGACAGACATGGTGTCTCTGGGCATTTGGGATGTTTCACAAGCAAGCTTTGAAAATGTGAAACCTCTGTCGTTTATTTCTACCTTTTTACATTGTGTCCAAGAGGACCTAAGTGGATCATAACAGAAAGATTACAGACTAGCTGACTTCAAATGTTTTGGGAAAACTGCATTGAATTTGAGAGATGTTATGGCAGCTTCAAACATCAGTGCAGTAAAATTTTATTAAAGTGCAAATTAAAAGTCTTCAGCAACATAATCTGAACCGACCTGGAGCAATCAAAATATCATAGAAACAGCAAGATAATTCAAGTAATTAACTCATCAAAAAGCTGGAGAGATGGAACATCCATTTTGCAGGGTAGAAAGCGACTTTGATAGTTAACCCAATAGAGGGAGCTACACAAGCTCAGGGGCAATTTGGCTGAGGACAGTGACACTGATAATTTAATTATACTGGTTGGCCACACCATAACCAGAGTTACACTAGAGATATAGATCACAACAAGCCTGCCAAGAGAGCTGGCCCTGCAGAATTCCTTTGATATGATGTACATCTCAGTGCTGTCCAAATCACTGATGAGTCACAGATTGTTCTGCAGGACACAGGAAATCTTAATAAATTATTTTATTGCATAATCCTTTCCTATTGATTCTTTGTAAATATCTGGAGGAACTGCTAAATAACAACATACAAACCCCTGAGCTTTTTCACTGGCTGCCTCAGCATACCACATGGGTCTTGCAAAACTGCCAGGATAAAACTGAGGTTTCAGGAACATACCAAGCTCTAACTTTACATTGCTGTCAAGTTTGTCTCTGCAAGCAGAGGAATGTCAAGTTACACTGGCTGTAATTGCCCTAATATCTCTGATGAGGTTTCTATCCTGAATCTCACTATCTTGTCTCAGTTTGTTAATTAACAGTTTTAGGGATGGCTATTTTGCCTTCCTTTTTTGCCACATATTCTGGAATATGCAGAGATTCTTATCAAATTATTACATACTTACCAAGTAATTAACTTCATCAGCGTCAACTAATCACCAAACCATTCTAGGAGCTGTATCGCAGATGGGGAAGATGAGGTAAGAACTCAATCCGTAGCCTCAGGCTCTGCAGCAAAACTACTGCAATAATGCTTTTTGAATTCAGGAGCTCCTACTTCCCATTTCTGCTCTCAAACTAAATCAATCCTTTAAGCTGCCTCTGAAAGCTTCCAATTGCAGCAAATATAAACCTTGTGGAAGGGACCTGGGCCTGCAGTCATACAGAGAACTAATCTTCAGCAGGTGAACTATAGGGAAGAAACATTTACTATTGCCATTTGCAATTGGCAGCCTCTGTCCACAGGGTTTGCGTTCCCAGAGAGCAGCCCTGCAGAAACCTGCGATACTGAAACGGATTTCTCTGCTGACAGTGGCCTTATCACACACAGAGATGAAGGTGCAAATGGCTGTCTAGAGAAAAAGGGCCTAGACATCCAAGGCAAATAGCTTTCAAAAATCAGTGCAGAAAGTGAGTCAACTGCTGATGTGTGCAGACTGTGTTGGAAGCAGGAGGGCAAAGCTACTTGCTGAAGGGAAACCGGGTTTGGGAACATTTAAGCTTCAGGATGGACAATGCTCTGTTGTGAAATCTGTGTATTGAGGATTTCTTATTTTGCCTGTATGGCTAGACTTCTGGGAAGAGCACTTTCCATAAAACCATATTCAAGAAGCCCATGCTGAAGTAATTCTTTTTCCCCTTTAGTTTATAAGTGGTTACAAAACAATGAAGCTCTCAGTTCTTTACACTTCACAAAAGAGAATGTACAAAGAGCTGCTTAATCTCCTTCCGTTCAGCTCTTTAATTCTCATGGGTATCCAGTTGCAAGGTATCTGTACCAGCCTCTGAGTTCTCAGCTGTGCATCAAACTGTTGGCTCTTGTTTTAACATGCTGTTTAAGAGCCGACCAGGTTTCAGCATGAACATGTGAGGGCTGCTGTGCCTAAATCCATTTGACGTTGGCAGAGGAGCAGCATCACAAACCCAGCAGTGCTCACTCTGGTGATGAAATGCCAAGTAAGCACTTTCACAGTGCCAGGCTAATCTTAACGCTGATGTCTGCCATCCAGAAGGAAGTAAGCTGTACAACTAAAGGAGGCACATTACCAAGGAAGATTTGAATGCTTCCTGATTGGTTTCCCAAAAAATTATGTCATGTGCTTCTAACTGAGGCTAGCTTGCAATTCAAGTATTACATGGTTTTCTCAAGCGCAAACTGCAATTAAGCAATCAGAAGGCAAGATGCAAACCATACCACAGGATCAGCTAAGTAGAAATGGTGAAACCAGACAAATTAATTTTCAATTTATTTCCTCCCATTACTGCCAGACAGTCACAAATGCAAAGTGAAGAAAAAAGAATATAAACATATTTATAGCTAATGTAATAAATTAACACCTGTATGCTATATTAATGTGTGAAATTTGCTAAATTAAAATGCTAAATTAAAGTGCTATATTTGGCTCAGTCACTTAGCAACAGCTGCATCCATTTAGGATGTTTCTTTTCTGCAGCTGTTAGTTGCTACCTCAGGCTGGAGCTCCCATAGAATCATAGAAGGATTTGAGTTGGAAGTGACCTTAAAGCTTATCTTGTTCCAGCCCCCCTACCATGGGTAGGGACACATTCTACTAGACCAATTAACTTAAAGCCCCGTCCAACCTGCTTTGAACACTTCCAGGGATGCAGCAGCCACAGCTTCTTGGGCAATGTGTGATGGTGCCTCACCACCTGCACAGGAAAGAATTTCTTCCTGGTATCTAATCTAAATGTACCCTCTTTCAGTTTAAAGCCATTTTCTCTTGCCCTCTGACTTCATGCTCTTGTCAAAAATCCCTCCCTAGTCCTCTTGTAGCCCCTTTAGGCACTGGAAGGTGCCCCTCCAGGAGACTGGAAGGTCTTCCCAGAGCCTTCTCTCCTCCAGGCTGAAGAACCCCAACTCTCTCAGCCTGTCTCCAGAGCAGAGGTGCTCCAGCCTCCTGTCAGCTCAGGACATGGTTGGGCTGTGGGTGCACAGTGCCGGGTCATGTCCAGCCTCTCACCCACCAGCACTTCCAAGTCCTTTTCTCTAGGGCTGCAATCAATCCATTCATTCTCCAGTGTGTATTGATACCAAGAGTTGCCCCAATTCACATGAAGAATCTTGCACTTGGCCTTTTTTAACCTCATGAAGCTCCCACTTCTCGAGCTTGTCCAGGTCTCTCTGGATGCCATCCCATCCTCCAGGTGCATCAGCTGCACCACAAATCTTTGTGTCATCAGCAGACTTGCTGAGGGTGCACTCACCCCTCCACCAAAGTCAGCAGAAGGAAACATGTGCCTGTATTTTGCCTGCTTCTCTCCAAAATCAAATGTCTTAATTCAAATACATCTTTATAACTATCTACTAGTTTGGTTCTGTTTTCAGGTAGAAGCCTCAGCACCTGTTCCTTCTGACAGCTCTGAGATGAAGCAGCACTCCACACCAGAGGGGCAGAATAAGCAGCCACATCTTAAATTGCCACACCAATACTCACCAGAGTGTACCCAGCAATGCCTGAAGCGAAGATGGAAGTAGAATTGTGAAAAAGCATTAAAGTGCCCAAGGGAATAATCACAAGAAAAATTGCTACAGGAATTTTGTCACAGTGCAACAAACTATTTAGAAATTACTATGCCGAAAAGAAGGAGCATAAGGGTTAGAAGACACCCCAAGTAAAAGGGACACCTAGTCTTGGTCCAAGCTGTCTTGACTACTTAACTGCAATGCTGTGGTTATTTATTTACTGGTTTCCTGATGTGACTGTGAGTGCTGTGGTGTGTGTTCAGGTCAGTGCTGTCCCCTGTGAGGCAGGTGTGCCTGGGGCACAGCTTCCAGATCACAACCCTCAGTGGATGCAGACAAAGGAATGCTTACTCTGAGGATCATGGGTAGAATTAAGAGCAACACAGGAGCTGGACTGCTTGCCAAAGAAAATTCAGAAAGCAAAAAACTTTGCCAGCCAGAAAGAAATCACTTGGGCTGGTGATTTTGAAGGACAATGCTTTTGAACCTATACACCTAAATTCCAATAGAACAATGCTTCAAAATTAGTATTTTGATCCTTAGATATTTCTGCCAGAGAACACCACCAGAATAAACAAATTCAGTAAGTTACATTCACAGAAAGATTATATCTGTGGGATGGTGCTTACATTTTCTTGTCCAAATGGATCAAAGAAGTTTCTTTGTAGGAGCTGCAGCATCTCCAGCTTCACTGAATGTCCTTGGGCAGGGCATAAAGGTGTATCTGGAGCAATGGGGTACCAGGTATCACCAAGTATCATCTGCTAATCATCAGGCTGGAACTCCCTCAAGCACAGGAATGCTTTCTCCCATGCATTGCTTTGACAAGAAGAACTACACAAAATCCATAAGAATAGCACGGCAGCCTCCATAATAAAATTTAAGGATGGTACCATTATGCTCAGCCACAAAGAAGCAGTTGGTAAGCTGGAAATGCTGCTTGTTTTATTAATCATCCTAATTTTTCATTGTGTTTTCTTTCTTCATGAACAGAAAAAGACAGGAAACAGCCATCTGCTCTTAGCTTGTGTATAATCTGCACAGTCACCAGGGATGCCACAATCTTTGGCTGATGCATTTCAGTTTTAAAAACTAAGCAGACAAAACATGTACCCAGCCTAGTCTGTACAGTCATTAAAATCCCATTAAATGCCCATACATGAAAATCATACCCGGACCACATCTTATACAGAACAAGATCAAGGCTTCCATCTGATGTTTTTATCAGTACCCACAATGGCAAGGCCATGGCTTATAGGCACCACCATAACACTACTTATGAGTAATAATTTCCAACCCAAATGATCTGGTAAAAATTTGCCAAGCCTGAACTCACAGCTCCAGCATGACACACATACACATCCAAACCACTCACTGGTATTGCAAAAAGCAGGAGTTACTGTGCTTATTTATTTACTTCCACTGGGAGCAGCACATCCTATTGTAGAAATGAAGGAAAACCATCCAACATTGCATGTCTAATCTCTGTAACAAACAGGCACTGAAAATGTACCTAGGAAAATTAACTAATAAGCTGAGTGGCCTCTGCTCAGTATTCTTGATGGTCATTTTTGTTATGCCAGGGAGTAGGATAGCAAGAGTTCATCACCTCTGTTTTGTTCTGCACCATGTACATGTTCTGCACATACACAAATTAGAGCTATTAAAAACAATTACCTTCAGCTTATATGCTACTATATTCAAACCACTAGTAAATCCACTTAAGCTTTTGTTAGCCTAGGTAGGAATTGCATGTGGTTCCTTCCTACCACAGGAGCTAAATTTCCTTCAACAGATGGTCCTCAGGCTTAATCAGTAAATGTAGAACTGAAGATTTGTGTTGAAACATGAAATAGAAGTAAGCAGGTTGCTATTATTAAACAAATTCCAATCAGTGATTGCCAGTGCCTATATCTTTTCCTGGTTTCCTATCCTAAACCCTGGAAGGTAATGTGATGACTGAGAAGATCACAAAAACAGCAGGTTACAAGCCTCACTTAGTAAGGGAAAATAAGCTGAAATGCGTTACCTTAAGTGCTTTTAAAAAATAAATCAGCTCAGCAAGCAACCCAAATCCACAAAACCCATGTAGGAAGTTCTCTATTTCCAGAGCGTTCCCCCTCTTCAACCTTCTAGGTTTGTTTTGTTGGGTTTTTTTAACAGCACAATTATTTGAAGGTATTCAGGGTGAAATTATTGCTTTGCATGGTGTGAGGAATGAGAGATTTCCCTTCTAAGCCCACTCTGCAAACTTCTTCCAATACCAGTTAATTAAGTCTCAGTCTACTTTATAAAATACTAGAAAAAAAGATCTTTTGTAGCTTTACAGACAGTGTGCAGAGCAGAATTTGCACTTGCCCAGGACTTACCAGCAGACCACGTCAAGCACACAGTAATAGACAATTTTGTATATCCAAATAAGCCATTAAAACCCCATGCACAGCCTACACACATGCAGTGACAACACCTTGATAGCTGCTAGTTGTCAACCCAGACAGAGCTTGGAAAAAGCAGAGTGGGGTTTGCCCCTTTTACTATTTACCTACATATTTTCCATGAGTCTTTCCTTCATGACCTGTTAGTTTAACATAGACAATACGGCACAAAACAACCAGTTTAGGGGGCTCACGGGATGCAATCATGCAAAACCCCAGATAAGTAGGGAACTTTGACCTCACCTGTTTATGACACCCTTCTTGCCCTAATCCTCACTTTCACCTGTTTAGCTCAGTTTTCTTTGTGGCAACACACCAACTACTTCACTGAAGTCCCAAGAGACCCTCTTTTCCTTATCAAAAATCAGTTATTTCATATAATAAACACACTCTTGTTGTGATACTATCTATTTTGCTTAACTCCTTTTACTTCTTACCTGATCTCCATTTGTTTCTAAATTCTCCAGATTTGTTGTAAAGCCTCTGCTTCCATCAAGGCCAGATTAGCTCTCCTGAGAGGCTTATGGGCTAAGCTGCAGTTTGCTGGTTGCTCTGCAGGATGGCCAATGAAGAAATAGCATGCTTGAGACCTCTGCTCCACAAAGATCTGGGTTTTCTTTAAAGTAATTTGCCTTTTTGCTTGCAGTGCAATTCTAAATAAAGCATTATACAGCAATGAAGTCATAATGTCAAAGTGTTATTTACACTTAGATTGCAAGGGAACTGTTTTGTTAGCTATGCCCACTATTTTTGTTTGCTGTGGCGTCACCTTCTGTGGCAGAGAGGGACGTCATTAGGAACATCTACACCAGCACTTCTCCCTTGTCTAACACAGTAATAATGTAAAGTGTGATCGCTGGTACTTACTGCAGATCAAAAGAAGGCAGCTGATGAAACCAAAGCTTGTCTGAGCACGTGAGATGACTTTTCTTGTTATTCCAATTGGAATGGAAAGTTTTGATACTGCAGTTCATCCACATGCCTGCAATCTGAGCCACATTCTCCTGTCAGTCACAAGTTTGCCACACACACTAGACCAGAGTCCTTACAGGTGTAAGTCTACAGACTTCCATGCAATCAAGACACATTTAGCCTACTGTTATCTATTTTTTCTTTTCACAAAATCTTTTATCCAGGCTTCTAGGATGCTGCAGAAACTAAAGTGTATCACACAACCTCCCTGTATTAAACATACCAGGTAAGTTTAAAGAAGAAGGGTGAGACACAGCTGCCAAAGAATGCACTGACTTCCAAGATCTGCACCAGGAGACCTGAAGAAAGCTGGAGCAGAACGATGGCTGGCATCTACAGGGATTGAGCTCCTCAGACAAGTTCCCGGACCTGAGAAAGCCCAACTCCCACAGCTCAGTCAGAGGGGACTGCTGGGTGAAGAACAAGACAGACAGACTGTCCCTGACCACCTGCCTGCCTGAGGCAAGGAGTGACACTCACTGAAGCGTTTTCAGGGAAGACAGTTCTACCTGGCTCACACGTCACAAAACCAAGCAGCTTATCTAATACTGCAAGAAATGCATAGAAGCCAGAAACTTTCACAGTCATTACTGCATGCCCAAATCACTTTGAGCTCTGTGGGAAGGAGAAGAATGGATATCTTCAAAACCACAAGCACTTACAAAAAAACAAAATTACAATCTCTATTGTTTGTTAACAGCACTCAGCCTGCAACATCCAGCTGGGGAGCTCTGACATGCAGCAGTGAGGCTTAAGGATTTTAAAAGGTTTTTTATTACAAATTATTACTAACCATTTTTATCAGCATGAAATTCAGAGTTCTAAGGTGGTAACAAAGGACAGCAGAGATTGTGCAAAGAGAACATGTCTCCAGTTAGAAGAAGCATGCAATCTAAGTAGACAAATCAGGGACTACACACTGCAATTCATGCTCCCAGCCAAATCTCATACATCTCAGTTTTTCAAATGTAGTCTAAGTCAGTAGTAACTGAAAAATTTGGACTTCTGACAGCTATTCCGTGTTGTGACTGCAAAGCCTTAGAATCCTTGCCTAGGGCTTCCAGCCTCTACTTCTATACAAACAATACACAATGTTAATTAAAGGCACAAAAAGGAGGCTGAAAGAACACTCATTAAATTTGCAAATCTAAGCATTTGAAGGCTGCAAAATGCCATAGTGAATGTCAGCTGCACACCCTTAATTATTGCCCTTTGCATATATTCCTTATTGTGGATTTTCATTACCTGAGTTGGTGCTGTTTTTCCACAGGTCCCAGCTTCCTCATTTGGTACACAAAAAGAACACTCACTCAATAGGAGATTGATGTCATTTGTCTTTATGCACCAAGTTTATGCAATCTAAGTCTTAAGTAAGCTGAGTCTCCTTTGGAAATACTTAGCTTACCACAATGAACTTACAAAACCATAATTTAGATATCTCATAGATATGGCAATAATCCACCTTTTAAAACAACAGCAGCTCAATTTCTTTTTTCCTCTAATTTCTTGCGTGTTCCACAGTCACATTCACTGTAAGCTGGCCAAACCTGAAGAAGGAAAATATTACTTTATTCTATAATTTTCTATGATTTTCATCATGATAGAACCTCAGCATTTCTTTCTTATTTTTATACTATCCTAGAAGATGGAGGAGTTAATCTCTCCAGTCCTATAGGGAACATCTCTTGCTCAATCTCAGTTTCTCACTTCCCATACATCATGTCATTTCTGTTTTGTTTGTCCAATATATTTGTCCCCACGCACATCAAACTGTTTAGGTAAATCTTTCTCTACGCCCCCACAGCTAATTCAACACCTTCATAAGGCCAGTTCTAGTTCCTGTTTATGTCCCCTCCCTCCCATCATCTCATCCAGCCTCTGTCATTCTCCCACCCACTGTTTTATTTTACTGTTGAAGTTCAGCACAACTCCCCAGAACATGAGAAGTGAGATTCTTTTTTAAAGGCTCCTGACTTGGCCAAATTTAGGCCAATTTTCACAGGCACAAGAACTGCAGACCTAAAACATAGCCCAGCCTCTCGCCAAACAAAAAGAACCCTAAAATCAAACAAATCACAAAAAAAACACACTACAAAAGCGTCTAGCCTTCAAAGATATTTTAACATTGAGAAACAACTTATTTTTCTCTTTTCATACTGGGAAATGACTAAACATCTCTGGCTAAAATTTCAAGGGGAGGGAGAGATGAGTCAGCCCAAAACAGACCTCTGGCCAAAAAACATCAGAGTTAATTAAAACTAAATAGGTAGTCTCAAATAGAGGCTCCATTGCAAGTAATTAAAGGAAATTGATTATTTTTTTGCAAGTTATGCTTTTTTTATTGTGTCCATATGAGCTGTGATTACCCTGGTAAGATATCAGTCACATTTCTGAAGAAATTTGCAAAGTTATGGTCTACTGACTCTTAACATCAGTTCATTTGATTTATCTGAGATTGTAAACACTGAGGGAATTAGGTTTTCACACGTTCTTATTAAATGCTTCACTCAATGAGATCCATACAGCTAATTATTATGTTTTGAATATGTTTCAAGTATGTTTTAAATGCATTGCATCCTTTAGCATACAAAAAGCTAACTTTTTTTTCTCCATACTTCCTTTTCATTAGAACCAGTAGAATTCAACTTCCATGTGATATTACCCAGTCTAGTTCCCTGGTTCATTATAAGTCTGTGTCTTGAAATCTTAAGCATTTATTATACTTGTTATTGGTGGTTTACCAGTTGGAGATTATGGAATTGGTCTGGAGTGAGCACATTTGCAAACACTGATGCAGAATCCTACATAACCAGGATTTCTTTTGAGCTGTAGCCATTAAAAAAAGGTACAGGCTCTGTCTTTTTAAGGTACATTTACTTCTGAAAGTAAACATATGTCTTTCTCACTTTCCTGACCTTCAGATTCAGTTTTTCTCTTACATGCAAGTCAGTTTTCCCCTGTCCTATTTGCGTTCAATTTCCCTTTTCAAAGATTGGGCTGAAGATTCGCTGAGAGCAGATTGGGAGAGACATTGCATTACTGAAATCTTCTGTTTAATCCTCAGCTTAATTAAAACCCGTCTTCCTGTTATATTTATTGTTTAGATAAATTATGCAGGGTCAGTGGTGCTCTGGCACAGCCTAATGAACCCTGATGTAATTGATAACTTGACTTTGGTTTTTCTTTAAGATTACTTCCCAGATTTCTTGGAGGTTGCTGTATTTTAGCAAGGAGAAATAGTACTGACAGTAAATGAGCCCGCACATTTTTCAGCTGTGATTCTTGGAACATAACTGATAACATGACTGGAAAGAAATCCTTGAATCATCAAATTGTGTTCTCTGCTACTAGAAGCATGAGAATCAAAGCTGAAAATAAATGTGTTTGGTTTCTGGCTTAGCAATGATCATCACTTCACGTGTCACACATCTTTCCATTTGTTCTTGTGTCAATATAGTTTTTTACATTGAACAGGTCATCTCTCTGCGAAGCTTTATCTTCTTCCATGTATTCTGAAACAGCAACAAGAGACATTTCAAGATTTCATTTGCCTTCACCTAGGCACATCTTACAGCTGGTCTACAGTACACTGGTAGCTGGCAACTGAATCCAGATGTTTTACTTCTACTCTTTCTGCAAATCTCCTCTCTTCTATCAGATTTTTTCCTTAGTCCCCAGTACATGACCACATGACTTTTATTACTCCAGTCCTCAAGGTTATGCAGACTTCCTATATGATGTTCCAGTTCTTCTTTGTTTTGATTTTGTGTTCCAATTTTATGTCATTGCTAAATTTAATCAGCAAATTTTCTCTTGCCTGAAAATTAGCCCTGAAAATATTTTTAATTTATTGCTTTTGTGGGTTTTTGTTTGTATTGTATCACTGTTCTCTTGACATGCCTATAAACACATTTCTCTTTATTAGATCTAAGTGGTTATCTAAGTAGTAAGCACAGTTGTTACTTTTTCTATAAACTTCAAAAGTGTCATTTTTCATGGTTACTTGGCCCCTAGGTGGACTGGGAAATTGTGATGGCACTTCAATCTAATTCCTCAATAATATGGTAACTAAAATGAAACCATTTCATTTGTTAAGTTCAGAAATATTACCCGCTGAGAAGAAAGGCATCTGCTCCCGTTTCTCAGGACTATTTTTCCAAAAGAATTCTGAAAACTCATTTCAGTCACATACTGAATTGTTTTTGGAAATCCTGCAGACTAGAAATCAAAGAAGGTGGGAGAAAATGGGTGTTTATAACAAAAGCTTCAATTCTGGGAAACCAGTGGCATTACAGAAAATTAGCAGTTGTCTGCAGTTATGCACTGGCTGAATCTGACCCTAAACAATCTTTTTTTAAAGGTGACATGGAAGTTCAGGCTTGAGAGACTTCAGTGAGGCACCCTTCAACAGGTTAAAACTCATAGCAAGATAGAATAACTGAGAAGCGGCGGGCTTGACAGAGTACTTTTTCTAAAATTTGGTGACTCAATGTTATCCTTCAAGTTACCTCTTATTATCTGTCTTGAAGTATGATGTCTAACATCTTACAGAGGAAAAATAGTCTCTTGATACTCAGTGCCCTCATCTCACCCTCCTGAAAACTTTCAAAGCTCCAGTTGATTCAGATTGGGCCCAGCATGTCCATAGCAAATAGCAAACCCATTGCTCACTTTTTAGGCCCAGAACACCCAAGTAGGAGCAGTTGAAGATAAAGCAAACCCAACAAAATCATAGCCAGTTCCTTGAGGACACACTGTGCACTCTACACACAGGAACTCTGTTATGGTTTCAGGTGTCACAGTCCTTAGGTTTACCAATAACTTGAAGTGGCTGGAAGAAGTATCTGTCAAGGGTGCCAGTACTTTGATTTTAGGTTAAAACCTAGGAGTCAGGAGGCTCCACATAATCCACAGCCTTCCTGCCATCTCAGACAAGGCTTTTAACAATCTGTAGATTTACTGCCCAGTAAAATGAGCAATGTTTTACTGCTTCTTGTAATAGTGCTGTGAAACACACTTTTTAATGCTCGTGAAATATTCCAATATCATTGTTATTTCTAATTAATTGTATTACATGAGGGTTAGAGATCCCATCTGAGATGTGACTGCATGCCACTTGCCAATGATGATCCATACACCCAAGTGTTGACACTGACAGTTGACAAGTAGAAGGCTGCAGACAGGCTGAGCTGGATTCAAAACAAGTCCACAACACATGGTTATGCAATAAGGATTAGACTGCATCTCTCTTGACTAGCATGCATGCTTTGCTACCAGATTACCTTATCTCTCACTGTTGAGGGTTGAATTTTC
>VZTT01052621.1:1914-12457 GCA_013400855.1 Buphagus erythrorhynchus
AAAGCCTAAAACTTTTTACTTAAAACCAGGTGCTTAATGGGAAGTCAGGATCCAGGCTGGAGCAGTTTTCCCACAGCACAGCAGGAGCCACCAGGCAGCACCACCGGGGGTCAGCACCACAGCACCAAGAATTTCTGTTCCAAACCTTCTGTCATAAACCAGCTTTTCTGGAAAAGCACAGCCCTCCAGTGTGTGGGACCTGGCCACAGCCAGGCACAGGTTGGTGCAGAGCTGGATTATTGAGTGAGAGCTTCAGCAGTGGTGGATAGAGCTGGCTTGTGAGAGTCCTTTGCCATCATTATCTGCCCATGGGTGAGAAACAGAGGAGGAAGCTCCAACTCCTCAGTCATAAAAATGACATCTTGATTTAACCTGTTTGACTCACAACTGGAGTCTTCCCAGACTTTCCAGAAGCTGGGAAACATGGATAAATAAAGTGAATTTATGTACTCAGAGCTGTGTGGTGCCATGGCCAGGTCACCCTAAATATTTCCAACACATTCAAGGGAACTGAGGTACCTTTGCACCACCCTCCCCTGACCCATGGGGCTCCCAGTCCAAGCAGGAAAAACCAAAAATCAAAATTTTAAAGCCTGCAAAAATGACTGTAACAGTAATTGCACTCTCAGCTGCACTGTCCCAGCTGAGCACACAGTGCTGCTGATCCTGGGATCACAGAATCCCAGAATGGTTTGTGTCAAAAGGGACCTTAAAGCTCATCCCATTCCACCCCTCCATGGCAGGGACACCTTCCCTACCCCAGGCTGCTCCAGCCTCAGCATCCCCAGAGGGAACAATTCCTCCAGTTTATCCATTCTCACTCCTCCTCTGGCAGGTCAAAGCCATTCCCCCTCGTCCTGGCACAGAGCCCCTCTCCAGCCCTGCCTCTCAGAACTGCTCAGGGCTCTTCCTGGCAATCCTGGGGATGAGCTGTTGGGTTCTGCAGCCCCTGGCAGCAGTTTTTATTCTTGCTTTGGCTCCTGCAAACCCAAGCTCATCATGAGCACCTCTGTAAGAGAACCTGAGCAGCTCAAACAAGGCACAGGGGATGTTTTTATCCAGGCTGAGAGATGCTGCAGAGAGAATGAAGTTTCATTTTGCTCAAACTCATACCATCAGATGCCTTTTGTTTTGCCAAACCTTAACAGACACACTCTGAATTCCCTGGAATTTCACTTATTTACTTTTTTAACCCTTTAGCAAGGGCAGCACTTCCAGCCCCTTTGTGAGCACCACTGGGTCCCAAGGACACAGAATATCACAAACCATAATTGCATTGCTCAAGTGATTGGGCAAGCAGGAACAGAAGGAACAGTGGAAATAGGAATAAATTGAATTCCCTGGGAGCTGCTCTGGCCACAGGAGGGAGGACAGCCCAGCTGGCAGAGCAGTACCAGGGGGGACTTGTGTCTTTAACCCAGCTCTGCTGCTTTGCACCTTTTGAGCCTTACAGGACAATACTGCAAAAATGCAATATCCTAATCTGCAACACATCTGCCACAGCCCTCAGGACACTGCAGGGTCTTTCTCTTCTGCAGAATAAAACCATCCATTTCTCCCTCCCAGCCTGTCTTCTCTTTACCAGAGCTTTGATGATGCTGTACTTCTATTTCAAGACTAATGGAATCAAACATATTTCCTATTCAAGCATAGTTTGCCCATGTTTAAATTTCAGATAATGTATTTCATTCCAAGCCAAGATAACATATGGATATTTTGAGGGTATCATATTCCAGCTCTTCAGGAATGCTTAATTTTGGAATGGCTCATGTGGTTTTTATTCCATCATTACAGCCATTGCATTAGCCAGGAGGGTAAAGCACAAAGGCAGGAACCTCAACCTTGTTCAGCTGATTTGCCAGTTAAACTCATGATGGCCTGGATGTGTTCTAGTAAAATACTTCCATTATTTCATATCAGAATTTAGGAAAAACATCCATTTACACAATTCTCAAAAATTCCTACCTACCACAAAATATGATAAAGTCAGAGCAAAGACAAATGCTTTGCTTCATGACTTTCATCCTCTTTACAATTCTAATAATGCATGGCCATTAAAATTGCCTCTAAGACCTCCAAAGAAAGAATAATAACTAATTCCTGTTTGTAGCTGCAAGTGTAATCATATTCATGTTTTCAGTTCATTATTTTGGTGTCATAAAAACATGAGGGTTGCAATTGCAAGGAATTATTATATCCATATACTTTGCTATGAGCATGAACTGACAGAACCAAATTAGTCCATCAGGACAGCAGATGAACACTGCCCATAATTGAATCAGGAGTAAATCAGCTCACAAGTGCTTTGTATACAGATGCTGTAATCATGGAGTCTGGCTATTGAGATGACAGGGAAAAATTTATATTTAATTCATGCAAAAAATATTGTTCAATATTTTCTCTGTTTTCTGTTGTTGGTTTGGCTTTGTTTGTTGGGTTTTTTTGTTTGTTTGTTTTTTTTTCAGATACTTGGTAGCACACAGCAGTCAGAATATTTGGGAAAAGCTTTTCCTTGTTGTTTTAAGAATAACCCCCTCCTGCTGTGCATTATATAAATAGCTGTAGGTACATATCCATGATTCCACACTTAATAATGCATCCATGGTCCCCCTCAGTGGCTGCTCTGTGCTGGGCTGGTTTTAAACACATTAATCACACCTCCATGGGACAAGGGACTGTCCCAGGGCAGGGTGACAGAGGAGCTGCCTGCCCAGGGACAGGGGGGATGCAGATGCACAGCACAGGGCACCTCCCAAAATCCTCCCAAATCCTGCTGCAGGTTTAACCAGAGCCCTCAAATCCTGGGTGCTGCTCTGGGGAGTAAAGCACCAGACCCACAAGGAGATGGGGATTCAGCTCCAGCCCAGCTTTTCTCATCTCTGATACCCACATTCCTCACATCCTCATTTTTGGACAATACTGGGGTTTTTCTCCCCTCTTCCAAGCAGGTACAGCCCATCACCCTTAGGACATCAGCTACTCTTTCTGCTCTCCCTGCTCTAAGAGATCCCTGTCCTGTTCTCAGCCAGGCTCAGCAATTCCCAGGAGCTTTGCCAGCCTGAAATAAATAAAAGCAAGAAATCCTCTCAGAGATAACAAAACTTCCAACCTGTTCCACCCCACTTTGCTCACTGGAACATGGACTCCATGGTTCTCTCAAGCACCTCATATTGATATTTATAGAGCATTAGCAAGTCCTTGTCTGTGGTGCCTCTGTCCTTCAGGGCCCAGTGAAGCTCCCCAAGCAAACAACAACAGCACAATGTTTAAAAGAACATTTCAACCATTTAACAAATGTTAAAAGAACATGGTAGAGCAGTAGAAGCTACAGACAGCAAGTGGGCTCCATCCACTCTTTTCCTCCTCAGAGCACAATCCTACCTAATGAAGTGAAAAGAGGGAGATAAATGTCACTTCTTTTTATCCCTAATAACAGCTCATTCCACTGGGTAGAAAAGAAAAATATTAGTGATCTTCCTATTTCATTTCTGTGGCCCCCGAATCTATCCAGCTCAGGCAGGAGCACATCACCTGTCAGGGAGAATTTTTACTCATTGCTCTTCTGGGAAGAGGTAAATGATGTTTCCTCTTAGTGCTGGAGCTGGCCCTGGAGAGAATCAGATTATTCTGTTTTCCTCTAAAACACAAAACTCCAGGGGCTTCTCAAGCAGTTTGTTTCTGATACATTTCTTGTCATGTCAGAAAACCAGGTTTGGTTTTGACAAAAATGACACTTTTTTCTGCACCAACACACACCAGGTGATTCAGCCTGGCAGGAACGTGCACAGAAAGTTGGCAGGGATTTTATTCTACACTCAGGGATTTTATTCCACACATTCTCAGTGGTGGGCACAGATTTATGTGGCTGCTGCTGAAGTCTGACAACACCAGCACATAAACCCAGACCACAGCTCTACTCAGGGAACAGAAACTTCAAGAGCAGCTAGACTAAGTAAAAGGAAAATCCCCAACCACAAAATCTGACAAAACAGAGAAACTGTCCATTTTGCAATGCTGCAGTCAGTAACTTTCTCTTCCAGGTGTCTGCATTGCTGGCCAGCAACACAACAGCCTCAGGTGCCTGCACTGCAGTGACAGGACAAGAAGTAAAGGGTTCAAACTGAAAAGGGGACATTTAGGTTAAATATATGGAGGAAATTCTTCCCTGTAAAGGATGGGGATGCCCTGGCACAGGTTGCCCTGAGCAGCTGTGGCTGCCTCTGGATCCCTGAGAGTCTCCAAGGCCAGGCTGGATGGGGCTGGGAGCCACCTGGGATAGTGGAAGGTGTCCCTGCCCAAGATTTTGAAGTCCCTTCCAACCCAAACCATCTCATGATTCTTTGTCTGATCATCAGCAGTCAGTGATGTCTCACCTCAGCAGGTCAGTGATTCCCCACCCAGGAGAGCCAGGCTCTTTGGGATGCTGGGTTCCATCTCACTTCACCCACCTGACACCTGCTCCAGCTTCTTATTTTCCCAAAACTAGTTAATCTAACCTAAGGCACAGTAATTAAGCCAGGCTGCTGCAACAACATTTGAAAACATCTCCAGCATCCACACACCCCCTCTCCTCCTGGGAGAGCAAATGAAACAGCTTGTTACCATGAAAGATTTATTACTGACTAATGCACGTAGGAAAGCTGATACACGGAGTGCCAGACACATTCCCAGCCCTCATTCCTTGTGGCCTCAAACCAACTGATCCCAGCAGGTTTTGTGCTGACTCTTCCCTGTTGTTGTCCATGGCAGGCAAGAGGAGCTGTCACTAAAGGTTTGCTCAGATGCTCTGGGAGCTGGAGCTCACAGAGGGGTGTAATTCAGGAAACCCAGCAGCAGAAATAAGATTAATCCATCCCTGGAAGTGTCCAAGGCTGGGTAGGATGGGGCTTGGAACAACCTGGGGTAGAGGAAGGTGTCCCTGCCCATGGCAGGGGTGAAGAACAAGATGGGTTTAAAGTCCCTTCCAGCCCAAACCAGTCTGGGGTTCTGTGCCACCTCCCTCAGTGCCTGGCAGGCACTGCTAAATCAGCAAAACTGCATCACCTCTGCTCTGCCTCAGCTCCAGGTAAATGGCTTGAAACCAGATCCTGTTTGATTTAATTAAATCATGGAAAAATGCACAAGGGACTTAAGGGCACAAAATAAGAGAGCACAGATGGTAAATGTTCATCTCAACCTCAGTTTAGAAGGTCAGAGATTTCCTTCTACATCTTCTCAGGGGCTGAAATTTTCCCATTGATCATTTTTTTCATGTCTAACATCCATCAGATTTGAACTCTGCCTCAAGGAGCCCAGCTCCTGAGCAAACCTTCACCCAAGTCAGGGGGTACAGAGCAAGTCTTTTTAAAATACTACTTTGTTTAAAAACCATATTCAAGCACCAGATGAAGGAATTCTATGTTGCATATTCCATCCTTTGTTTGCAAAACAAAATCTTTGCAAAAGATGCCAGACCAGATGAGATTCCAAGGATTTCATGCTGCATGACAAATATTTTGCTTAAGTAATTCCACATCAATCTCACCTCACATTCCCCTTGAGAGGAACTGGATCAAGAGCTGTAAACTACAGATAAAGGGGGGGAAAGGCAAAAGCTTTGAGCTACATGACATTAATTTCCATAGAAGAACTCCTAAGGATTTTGTATGATGTCCTTAATTTTCTACTGGAGGGGGATAGCCAAACCAAACTCACATCCATATGGGGAGCAGCCACCAGAGTGGAATCCAGAATGCATGTAATGGATAATATATATAAATATATATATGTAATGGAAATACAATATGGAAGAGATTCAGTGCAAAATCCTAAGGTCAGGATGATTTTCAAATTACTTTCTTGTTCACATCTTGACTCAAGTTCTTTATTTCATAACCAATGGAAAATTAAGTGGCATGATATAAAGAAAAATACTGGGAGCCTAACAAATCAGCAGCATCTGAGAGCCAAGGAATTGATGGAAAATGAAAATTACTCTAATGGAGCAGTGAGTCAGAAAATAATGCATGGCCATAAGTCCAGAAAACTGCAATATGCCAAACAAATTGCTTGGAATTTGCCCATGTATAAAATAAATTGTTTCTCTACTAGGCCTAATTCTTCCAGAGAGCATTCAGCTCTCCTGGAGATCAGGTCTCACACCATATATTCAATATTTCATGGGAGATCAGATGGGAAATAGTCTTCAAATTCTTAGTAACTCTCATTTTAAAGTTTGGTAGTGACAATCATAAATCCTTCAGACTTTTTTGGGGGTCTTTTTTTCTTTCTAAAATGAACAACTAGTGTCTTTCATTTGGGTATAAGCAAAATTTATAGCAGAAATCTGTGCCAGATTCAAGTTTGTGCTTCAAGCAAGACCAGCACTGCCTGGCAGGCATGAATATCTTCTGGGATCAGAAGATTTAGGATGGGGCTATGAAGCCAGCCTCTTTCCCAGTTACTCCTTTTGGAAATCACCAGCCTTGTAGTTAGGCTGGAAAAGTCAAAACATCACCCACCCTGCATGGATTGCCAAGCAAAACAGAAATCCTATTCCCTGAGTGATCCCAGGCAGGAATTACAGCCCCTCCTTTGGGAATTACACTCTCTCTAAAGGTGACCATGTCCCAGGTGACACTGACAGATCTCTCAGGCATCAGCCAAATTCAATGCCTGCAACAGTGAGGATTTGCTGCCTTGGGAAACTGGAGTTTTTCAGTGAACTCTTAAAGGGGGAGCTCAGCCAGCTGCAGCCTCCCCACCCCCACTGTTCCCCAGGTGATCACAGGAACACATCCCAGCAAACAAAGTTGTGGAGCTGTAGTAAACTGGTGAGGAAAGGGGCAACAGAATAAAATGGGAAGGTAGAAAAATAACTTTCCAAAGAGCATCCCATGTGCTGTGCCAGCAAATGCTGCTCCAGAGGTTAAATACAGAGCAAGGACCTGTGCAAAGGGCAGCTCCCTGTGCCAGCACACTCTCAGGCTGACACTGCCATTACTGAAATCTCCATAAGCTGCACATCAACAATCAGCCAATTGTGCAGAATCAGCTGCACAAACCCCCAACTTTCCAAGTCTTATATCAGTGGGAATGAGGTGGAGCTGGCAAGGGCAAAGTTGACTTCCAGACATTCAGTATTTGGTTTTCAGAGCAAGTTACTGAGGAGCAGCACTGGGAGAAGGGGGTGTGTTTTCAGGGGAGCATCACACACCCTCTGGTTTCTCCATCAAGAGCAGATAATGCCACAACAACCTGAATCACACTTTGCAAGCAGAGCCCAGCTCTTCTCACACGTGCTTTGGATGAGAAGTGTCCTTACAGCACAGGCAGAAGCTGTAAAAACCACGAGATGATTGCAGGTGGTACATCAAAGAGTGCTGCCAAGCCTGTGATCTATCTCAAGCTTGGCAATTCTCCAGGCACAAAATCTGACATTTAATTAAGGCCAGTACCTTTATCATTCGAGCACATCCCTGTGTTATTAAGGAGCCCAAATGTCACCAGTGGCAATGATGTGGTACTGGGCATCCACAAATCCTTCTTGGGAGATTTGGACTGTCTGGGTCAGAACTTGGCTCCTCAGAGATTGCTGTTGAGGGGAGTAACAGGGGTAAAATCTGGTTTTATGGTTTGTAAAGGCATTTGCAGAGCCCTACTCAACACTGAGACCTTTCATGGCCCTATCCCAAATGTCAGCTCAGTGACACAGGACACAAGTGAGGAACCAGAGCTTGGTGTCCCAAACCTGTATCCACTCCCACCTTAGGGCATCCTTGCTGCCCTGTCCATGAACACAGACACACCCACAGGCACTCCAGCTGGAGTTCTGCTTTCAGGAGTGCTGAGTGTGCATGGTCACTGCTGTAAGGACAGAAAACTCACAGGAACACACATGATCTACTGAAATCCCTTTGGATGTCACTGACACCCATGGCAACCATCCTTACATTGCATCTCACCTTATACCTGAGAAATCATCTAGAAAATCCTACCAAGGTGATCCACCAGAGTGAAGAAAATCTTCTGGCTGACTGACTAAAATGGGATTTGGAAACTCAGAAATCTCAGGTTTCCTTTCGGGGAATTCATCTCTAAGAAAGGGAAAGGAAAACAAACCAAACTAAAACTACCACCTGTGTTTTCCCACCTCATTGGTCTTGCTAATTTAAGAAACAAACTACTCACCCAGAATCAGAGCTTTCTCCTACATCTTTTCTTTGGGTAAGACCTGGCACAATGGATCCACAGCCTTTGGACTGATCCCAGGACATGCCATAGGAAAGTTTAATACCAAACCCTCTTGAAGATCTGCCTGACATTTTCTTGGAGGCAGCAGCATGATCTCAAGCTTGATTAACTGAGTAGCAGCCAGTTAATTAGTCACCTAATGAGCCATCCCTCCCAGCTCTACCTGTGGAAGTTTGAGAGGCAGAGCAGAAATCCCACAGAGACCTGCAGGAAACTCTAATACATAGCGTTTTTAATGTCACCACAGAAGTAGAAACATATAACCCAAACATCATCAGTTACAGAACTGGCTACTAGAAGAGAGAGAAAAGAGAAGGAAAAAGGATGGGACACTTTGCAGGACAAATTTGCCACGATACCTGCACCAGCACAAACAATAATAAGAAAGTACCAGTAAATCTGAGGAAAACAAGCCCTAAATATTCGGAGCAAGGGTTGTTATGGCATCACTGCAGAAACTCGGGTTTCTCCATGGCTCTAAGTAAACAAACACACCCTTCCTCAGAGCTATCTGTCAGCAAAGATAGGAAAATAGCAGTAAATTTTGTAAAATCCCTTATCCAATCTGTTAAACTTGGGGACCCAGGGATGAGGGGGGATGTGAGTGCACAGCTCTGGGGCACCTCACAGACTGGTGCTCGCTTCAGAGCACCTGAGAGGAGCAGGAGGCAAACATGGAAAATTTTGGATTAGTCATGTTACACACCACCTATTTAACATCCCAAAGGCAGAGATAAGGAATAACCAGGTCCATCTGTAGAGAGTTAGAAATGTATGAAAACACCTGGGAAAAGGAACAGAGCTCCAGGTGCTACAGTAACACAAACAGCCATGGAAAAAAAAAAACACTTTGTCCTTCACAGAGCTGAATACCAAAGCAGATATCCACATGCTGCAGCAAATCAGCCTCCAGTTAGAATGTCCTTGTTTTGAAATGCAAAAATCACCACACACGTTTTGTTCACATCCAAAGGCAACTTCCAGCACCAGGGAAAGAGCAGCTTGTTCCAGTCCATGTTACCCCAAACCCACAGAGCCATCCCAACCCTTGCTCCTGTTTGTAAATAACTGGACACAAAGCTTTGGAGTGGTTTCAGGGGTAGTCAAGGCCAGTGTGCAAATGCAAAAGCATTTCACCCCAACTTTCCCTTTGGACAACACCAGGTTTTAGGGAAGAACTTGGGAGACAGAGCAGGAAAGGGACAGCAAGGACATTGCAAACCGGGATGGGGGATGTAGGAGGCGGTGCCTGTGCACGTTGCTCCCTTACCTGCTTCCATGAGCTGGCACTGCTGCCCAAACACCTGGGAGAAGGTGACAGGGGGGCCGGAGGTGGCCGGGGGCGAGTCCATGGCTCCGGTGCAGCGCTGGGCGTTGGTCATGGGGCAGAGCCCGCGGCCCCCGGCAGGAGCGGACACCGGGGACAGGTGCCAGGCTGCTCCGTGCCCTCCTTCCCAGGGAGACCAGCACGTTTTCAGTGCACTGCCATCGGTATTTTCATGGAGAAAACCAAATGTCTGCGCCTCCCCCGGGAGGTTCTGCTGCGTCCTGGGCAGGGCTGGTGGCTTCAGGCACAAATCAGCACCAGGCACTGAGGGCTGGCCCCTCCTGGGCTACCTGCCATGGCCAGAGCAAAGCCTCGAGGCTCTTTTCTTCTGCCGAGATGCCCAAAGCCAGCGGCTACCGTGTCCGTGAGCCCGGGCACATCTCGGCTGGAGCAGGGGGGTTTGTCCGTGCCGGGATGCGGAACCTCCGTCCTTCCAGCGGGATATCGCTGTCCGCAGGGCTCAGGAGCTCACAGGAGCCTGCGGGGGATGCGGGCAGGGCTGCGGGGGCTCTCGGCACCGGCCCCGCCGCTCGCCCCTTCCCGCAGCCACAGCGGCCGGGGGGAGGAGACTGGAGCCACGACCGGGAGCATCCCCGGCCCTGCTGCAGTGCCTGCCTGCCTTCCTCCTCCTGACTGCCGCCCTCCTCCTCCTCCTCCTCCTCCTGCCTGCCCTCCTCCTCCTGCCTGCCCTCCTCCTCCTCCTCCTCCGCCCTGCCCGGATGCAGCGGCTGCTCCCGGAGCGCTTCTGGAGCCACCTGGGGATGCTGGATCGGGCAGGGAACAACGACCGGGCTGCCTCAATTCCCCCCGGGCTGTATTAACCTTCTCCTGGCTGCATTAACCCTCTCCTGGCTGTATTAATCCTCTCCTGCCTGCATTAACCCTCTCCTGCCTGCCTCAATTCCCTCCTGTCTGCATTAACCCTCTCCTGCCCTCATTAACCCCGCCTGCCCGCATTAACCCCCTCCTGCCCGCATTAGCCCC
>VZTT01052623.1:0-10613 GCA_013400855.1 Buphagus erythrorhynchus
CTCACTCACCTCGGCCCGGCAGCCCGGCCTCTCCTCCCCGCCGCAGGTCCCGCTGCGGGGGGCGGCAGCAGCTCGGCTCCGTCCGCGGGGGGCAGCGCCCGGCGGCGCCGCTGGAGGAGAAGGCGGCCTCGGGACAGCAGCGGAGCGCCTGCCGGACTCTGAGGAGATGAGAGGCGGGGGAGCCCGGCCGCAGCCTGCACCTCCCCTCCCGGCCCCGCCTTCCGCGCCCATCCCGCTCCCCTCCGGCCGGCGAGTGCGAGCCGCGGTGCCGTGCCCTGTCCCGAGCAGCGGCCGGAGCGCTCGGCCTCGGAGACTCCCCTCCGGCACCGGCCGGCCCAAAGAGCGCCCGGCCGTGGGTCTGCTGGGCCCTCGGCCGGACAAAGGGCGCATTCACCTGCCCGCTCCCCGCCCCGGCGCAGGGACGAGGAGGAGGAGGCGGCCTCGGGACAGCAGCGGAGCGCCTGCCGGACTCTGAGGAGATGAGAGGCGGGGGAGCCCGGCCGCAGCCTGCACCTCCCCTCCCGGCCCCGCCTTCCGCGCCCATCCCGCTCCCCTCCGGCCGGCGAGTGCGAGCCGCGGTGCCGTGCCCTGTCCCGAGCAGCGGCCGGAGCGCTCGGCCTCGGAGACTCCCCTCCGGCACCGGCCGGCCCAAAGAGCGCCCGGCCGTGGGTCTGCTGGGCCCTCGGCCGGACAAAGGGCGCATTCACCTGCTCGCTGCCCGCCCCGGCGCAGGGACGAGGAGGAGGAGGAGGCGCCGAGGTGCGCTTCTCCCCCGGTGCCCCTCGCCTCCTGCAGCCGGAGCTGTGCCGGCAGCCCCGCCGCCCGTGACGGGCCGGCCGGGGTCACTGCGCGCTCCGGGCCCGCCAGTGGCCCGAGGCCCTTCGGGTCCCGGGAACTCTGCTGCTCTCCTTTCAGTCCGTTCTCTCTTCCCTGCCGGTTCCTCCAAACGTGCCACTCTCCTAACCTGACAAAATGCCCTATTCATCCTTGCTTCTCGTACGAGCAATCCTCACTTTAATTTTTTTTTCTGCCCCTAAAATACCATGATCCCGTAAGTTCGTTTTGAAATCTCTGTTTTAGTGCGTATTTTGACATCTAGTTACTTCCTGGCGTTGAAGGACACATAGCCAGAAATTCGTGTCAGAAATGTTCTCATGCAGAGCTCATTGTGTCCTCCTCGGGATGTCTTCACAGAAATGATGCCAAGTTCCATGTCTTTGTATCTTGGGGAGGGGGAGTAGATTTTTATTTTCTCCTTTTCAGTAGATGTTAAATGGACGTAGAATCCAGCTGAATGCTACATGTGGAAGAAAAGAGGAGATTGCCTTAGAAGGATTAGAAGAATGGAATAATTGTATCTCCTGAATAAAACCTTAACTTTTAAATTTTTTTTAGTTATCTTCATTAGCATGTTTTTCTGTGCTTTGCAAAAGGCTATTTCCCAAGTGTTTTCCATTAGTTACTGTTTTTACAAGGGATGCTGACTTGGGTATGCTTACACTTTGTGCAAGTGCCGTTTGATTTCCTTCCCTGCTCCTTTTTTTCACGGTCGGTTTGGAATTTTTGCCCGTTCCCATCAGCAGGGTGACGCCTGGCGGTGGGAGCGCAGGGGAGGAGGCTGCCTGGGTCAAGGTGTGCCGGACGCTTCCAAACACGGCTAGGGACACTTTGCAGTCCAGAGGGCTAAAAAAAGAATGTTCCTAGTGAACTCCTTGGCAAAGCACTGCCCAGAAGCCCTGGTGTAAGCTAGTGTTATGGGAACTACATTTATAAAAGATACCTCAAGATGCTGAGAGGTTGCAGCATCTGAATATCCTGTCTTAAGAATAGAATATACTATCTTAAGGATAGAATATCCTTAAGGTATCCTTAGCCTTTTCATAAAGCACACAAGAGCTCAGCTCCTGCATATGCATTCTCAGAAGATGAGATGAAAAGGCAGCCAAAGTGTGAACCTGGCTATTAAATAAGTACCTGGTAAGCTGTTCTGCACAGATGCTTTTAGGTATCTGGACAAGCAATCCCCTCTCTAGTCTGCATCCTGAGTACTATTAGGTGCCTGTCTGTGAATAAAAATGGAAAGCTGATTTTACGTGGGTGCTGACAAAGTGGAAATAGATTCAAATGCTAGTGAAAGCTTTCATGCCTACCCTAAGGCATGACTTCCATGTCACTCAAAGTACTTATACTAGAATGGTTACTGGAAAGCAAACTGCATGGCAATCCTGCAAACCATTACACCCAGATGATACCCCTGCATGCTCACAGCTTTGAACTGGTATTTATGAGATGTGCTTTGTAAGAAGTCTAAGGCTGAAGGTAGGACACACCGCAGGAATCAGGAGTTGATTCAAAATGAGATAATTTCTCTTGGAACACGCTGAATGAGCATGATGTCACTGACAAGAATGTAAAGTTGTGCAGGTTTGGCTAGCTCCAGAGGTTTAGAATAGTGTCAGTATGCTTTAACTCTTGTAGGAGCTGAGGGAGAAAGAATAATACTTTTGTGGTTGCTGAAGTGTGTCAGGGTTTTTTCCAGAGAACAAAAACACTCTGGTGATACTGTCTTAGCCCATCTGTGTTTTATTCCTTCTATATTCTGATCAAAGTCTATGTGTGATGTTGACAAAGAACATGAAGGAATGCTTGATTACATTTTCTGGAGGAAAGAAATATTGCATAATTGACAAGATTGCCAGACAGTTCTTTAATCTTGATAACAGTTTCATCAGAATTTTTATGTGGAGAAGTCTGTGGTCAGGACAATTTTTCTGCTTCTGCAACCATTCTTTAGACTAGGAGTTCTGAGAACAACTTGCCAAATGCTGGAAAAATTGTGCAGTGTTCCAGTAACTCGCAGACCTACATATAACCACACTAACAGTCTTGCTCAGAGCTTGTTGAGTAAGCTGAGTGTAACTATTAGTGTCAGCAAGATGACTACAGCATGCCCTTGGGTGACTCAGAAATGATGCTACAGAGGGGAAACTGGTGTGGAAAGGTGGAAACCATTCCCTGTAATTTAACCAAGTGCAAATGGGCTGGGTTCAGCTGGGTTGAAACGCTTAAATCGTGAGTATGTTTCCAGGATGGCACTTGAAGGGTTCACTAGGGGCTTACCAAGGTGGTAAAGGGCTCACAGCTCATGCTTCCTGGGGAGAGCCGTGGAGAAACAGAACTTGTTTTGTCTGGTGAAGAACACACTAAGGGATGACATACTAGCAACCCTCCATACTTGAAGGGAAGGTACAAAGGTGAGGAAACCCAGCTCTTGTTGGTAGTGCCAGTGAGTGTAAAAACAGTCAGGGATCACAAATGGCAGTTTGAAGGTTCACACTGGATACTCAGGAAATATTCTTCCCTGAGAAGATAGTGAAAATCCTCATTGTGTCCATTGCTTCTTGTCTTTCCTTTGAACTCCAACTGAGAAGAGTGTGGCTCCATATTCTTTACTGTCTTCCTCCCTCAGGTATTCATATGTCATGTTAAGAGCATCCATGAGCCTCCTGATCTCCAGGTTGAATAGTTCCAGCTCTCTCAGCCTCTCATTGTAGGAGAAGTGCTTCAGTCCTTTAATCCTCTTCATGATGACCTGCACAGAAGCAATTTCAGTACATCTGTGTCTTGCTTGTTCTGCAGAGTCCAGAACTGAACACAGCAATGCAGATGAGTCTCAGAGGGGCTGAGGGAAGGGGAAGGATGACCTGCCTTGACCAGCTGGCAGTGCTCTTCCTATTGCAGCTTAGGACTTGATCTGGTATTGACAGAGGTCTTTCTTTGAGTGGGACAATGCACACAAAATTTAACTGCATTAATGTTTTTGCCCATGAAAATATGTGAGATGACACCAAGAGGACTCTTGCTCAGAATTCCCAAACTCAGCAGTCTGTGAAAAGGAACATAAAAATATAGGAGCTACAAAGAATCATGTGTAAATTTGGAAAATTATGAAAGAATTTGAAAATTCATTGTGAAATGCTATCAAATCTAACCTGATTTTGAAAATTGCAGCCTAAGAAACTGCAGTGTTGACTCCTAAATAGGAGTCAGGAATGGGAGTGGCAAATGCCCTGTGTTCATGTTGTGAGTAGGAGTTGCAGATGCAGCTGGTAGGGAATGCTTGTCCCCTGTGGACTGAGGCCATTTGAGAACAGAGACATCAGACAGCATACTTGGTTTACTGTCATTTAATAAGCTTCTTTATCCAAGGGAATATGTCAGAAAGAGATCAGATAAGCACACAACTGCTGTATTCCCTACTGAATGAGTATGTAGTAAAGGACCAGCTGTTCTTAGTGAGTAACACTGTTAAAGTCAAGCAAATTTCTTACTTGGCCTGGATTTATCACACAAATCCTGATTCAAAGAAGTGGCACTCAAGCAACTTGAAATAGTTGAATTCCTCTGGAGGATTTAAGTCATCAGTGCCAAGAAATGGGAAGCTGAGGAAAATAACTACAATGAAAAAGCAGAGAGGCTCAAGATTGTTTGAGAGGGCTGTTCAATCTCATCCAACATAGAAACATAAAAAACATGAATAAGAAACAAAATTATGTATTACTTCTCTTGAATTATGAGAAATCAACAAAGCCACATGACACTCATATAATCTTTTAAACAGTGATACTTTTAGATGTTGTTGAAAGTACAAGTAAAGACCACATGACTGCCACAGTTAAACTTCAATGAAATGAGTTGAAAAACAACTCAAAGTAGAGGAGAATAGCAGTATTTTATTTTCTCATTCCCTGTAAAAAATTGCATTCTGGATTTCAAGTATATAATTTATAGACAAATTTAGAAAGCACTTCCATTCTTAATTTTTTGAACTAGCACCTTTCACAGCATTCCTTTCTGATAATGCATCTTGTTTCTTGGAAGCAACAGAGAAGAATTTGTTTTATATTTAAGAAAAAAAAATGGTTGAATCAGACATAGTGATATTCCTTGGGTATAATCACACACTCTTAAAGGAATGCTTGCCCTTCCCAGTGCGTTTGTTACTTTTGCTTACATAACATCTAAAATTGTACTGTTATCCCGTGAGACAGCCGTGGTAGTTCTCTGTGGTGTCCTGTTGATTTCAGGATATTACCACACACATGCCACTGGAGTATAAAGCTGGCTGCCTTAAAATACTTATAATAATGAAACCAGTGATAATAAAAATAACAGTATTTTATATAAAGATTAACAACAACGACAACAACAAAGCCACAACAGCCCTGACACACTTCAAGGCTGTAAAATGTAAAGAATTCAAGGAAAGGAATAGACTCACAGGGAAAGGGTCACTGAACAAAGACAGAATATTGGTCATTCAGGTTTTTTTTATAGGAAACCTTTTTCCCTAAATCTGATTATGTAATAGCAAACATCAGAGATATATTTTCTGCTGTGGTATATACGGGAATTAATTACCTCTAATTGCTAAAAAAGATAAGGTTTTACAGTATTTCTACAAGAATCCATTGAAATTAAAATGCTTTGGAACATATCTTGTGAAAAAGTATGGCTTATTGCTCATAGCTGTGGTTCTTTGATGGATTTTGTGGTTGTCGTTGTTTAACCCCAGCCAGCAACCAAGTTCCAGGCAGCAGCTTTTTCACTCCCCTCTCAGTGGAATGGGGAAATGAATTGGGAAGATAAAAGTAAGAAAACTCATGAGATAAAGACATTTTGATAAGTAAGAAAAAAACTATGTTCACAAGCAAAGCAAAGCCAATTCCCGTGGGCATGCAGGTGCTCAGCCATCTCCAGCAAAGCAGGGCTGCATTACACATGACAATGACTTGGGAAGACAAGCACCATCACTNCACTCCAAACATTCCCCCTTCCATCTTCTTCCCAGCTTTATATGCTGAGCATGATGCCATATGGTTTGGGGTTTTGCTTGGGTCCGTTGGGGTTGGCTGTCCTGGCTGTGTCCCCTCCCAACTTCCTGTGCATCCTCAGACCACTCACAGTTGGAGTGGTGTGAAGAGCAGAAAAGGCCTTGTCTCTGCAAGCCCTGCTCAGCAATAACAAAAACATCTCTCTATTATCAGTGCTGATTGCAGTGCAAATCCAAAACACAGCCCCATGCCAGCCATTGTGAAGAAAATGAACTCTATCCCAGCCAAAACAGCACAGGGGTTTAGGAATGGCATTCTAATATCATTATACTTCTTNGTCAAAACCACAGCCCCATGCCAGCCATTGTGAAGAAAATGAACTCTATCCCAGCCAAAACAGCACAGGGGTTTAGGAATGGCATTCTAATATCATTATACTTCTTGTGTGGAGTTACAAAGGCATGTGGTGACACAAAATCGTCAGGATGTTGTAACATCCCTCCCACAGCCATGCTCTTTCCCAGGTTGTCTACCTCAGAAATTTATCAGAAAATCTTGCTCCAATGCCATATTTTAAACTCCTTACAGTTTGTAAGGAATTTTTTGGCACTACACCTACAACAAAAACCTGCAGTTTTTTTCCTATCACCTTAGTGCCTCCAAACCCCAGTCCCTAGTGTCAGATGCAGTGCAAACACAAACCACGGGCACTGACACCTTCTCTGCAGGCTGTGACGTAGATTTCACATTAGAAACAGTAGGAGACAGGTGATGCAAGCACATGGGGAGGAAGCTGAAATGAACATGGTTTTAGGAATGTAATGAGGGTGGTGGTTTGGATGTCAGGCTGTGGTGCAGGCTCTAGCATGCTGTGATAGTAGTCTCAACTGCTGGATGCCATTGTAATATCAGCAGCTTCCTAATTTTAAAAAGGGATTTGAAAGAAGATAAGGAATTAGCTTTGTCAGAATTTATAAGTAATTTCTCAGTTACTAAGACATCTTTGTGAAGAGAGCAGGTGGGAGAAGTTCTTAAAACACGATGTTAAGGGTACTGAGGTACTTAAAAGGACCCTAAGTTTGTCAGATGGCTGTTAGAAATTTGATACAATCTAAACAACTGTGGAACAGAACCTGCTGATGCATTTGAAATTACTTAAATACTTTAATCAAGTAACACCTTAATTAATTTAAATAAAGCAAAGTTGTCTGGCATCCAATTTTGGGAAAATACTTTTTTATGTGAAACTACTGCATGAATACATTTGTTACGGTTGACTGCTAAGGGAATTGTTGCTCACATGCAAAGAGTGACAACACAATTACACTTATGTCTTCAATATAGAAATAATTGTGCTAATTAGAGCTTTTTAAGTTGGACATTTTGATAGATTTGGAATTAATTTTCAACAATTTTTTGCTGCTAATATTGATATTATATATCAATTGTAAGTTCTTAGAGCAAGAGTATTTTAAAATCTGAACAGTTTTCTTATATACAAAGGAAAAGACTTTTTGTCCAAAACTTAATACTGGAATTCGAGTTTAGGATTCTGACTGTTCAAGAATACTGTCCATGGTCAAAATTAAAATGTTCCTGTCATCCAGAAGCACTATTCTATGTGACTAACTTCATGCTACAAACAACACTAGATAGCTGAAGCTAATTGTCAGAAATAATCCAAGAGATTATATCTAAAATTAGATATTTGTTTGGATTTATTCCCACTGCCTGGGGCACTGGTCTACTCTAGAAGCAGAGCAAGGACTCAAAAAATAACTGGAGCAGGAAATGAGGCAGTGCTGGAACAGACAGGGAGCTCAAGCAGAGCAAGAACAGCAGGCTCTAGCATGCTGCAGGTTCCAGAGAAAAGCTGTAAACTTTCATCTAACATCTAAATGAGCTTTGCAGGAGATGCAAAAGCTGGGTGGAGTGGTAGATGTACCAGATAGTTTTGCTATCATTTGAGTTGCTTCAGCAGGCTGGAGAAATGGGCCAATGTGAAGTTCAGCTAAGTCCTGCATCTGGGAAGAAATAAACCCATACACCAGAATGGGCTGGTGGCTGACCAGCTGGAGAGAAGCTTGGAAGAAAAGGCCTTGGAGACACCAAATGAACACGAGCACCCTTGTTACAATGAATTATTCAATTCCTGGGAAACAGGAAGCAGAGAATTGCCAGAGGGTTGAGGGAAGAAGTTCTCCTTCTCCTCATCTGTCAGCCCACATCTAGAATGCTGTGTGCAGTTCTAGCTCTCCGTACTTATTTGAGTCCAGCAAGGGCTGCCAAAGGATTAGAGGATTGGAGCATCTGACATAAGCAAAGATGGGCTGCATAGCTTGGAGGAGTGAAGGCATGGGGATACTTTATCTATGTGTAAATACCAGGGAGTAAAGAAGAGACAGACATTTCTCAATGACAGAGCAAGAGGCAAAGGGTACAAAGTGAAACACATGAAATTCCATTTAACTTAAAAGAAATATTCCTAATGGGCTGTGGTTGAGATTACATTGATTGTGAAAAGACTGAAGTGAAGCTCCACCCTAATCAGTATGGATGGTTTCAGGAACTGGACTTGAGAGTGCTCTAACTTGAATATAGAGGTTGAGTGATGACACAAGAGCTTGATGAGAACTTTAAATCTGTATCAGAGGAAGTGTAGTCAGAAATCTCCTTTAGGGTCATTTTTTCTGTTTGGTTGTTGGCCGTACTTGAATTCTAGAGTAGAAGTCTGGTTTTCTGCTATTTTGCTATTTACTTTGGCACACTTGTTTGACTAGAGTTGGTGACCTAAGGTAACTCACCATTAATGGTCCTCTGAAAATTCTGTCTCGGCCAATTCTAATTGAGATCTCAATGAAAGTGGAGGCAGGGAAGGTGTGGTGAAAGAAAAGATAGACACTGGCCTGGATTTAATGATTGCAGGCTGACAAATTTAAGCTTGGCAACCACTTCACAAAGAGATGAGAGTCAGAAGCTCTTTAAATTATTTAGTAGAAAAATTGCATATACCTTGTCTCCTATCTAGTTTCAAAGACAATATTAGAAGATAAAACAGTGTAGAGAAACACAGTCTGAGCATTCATAAAGAGCAGCAGAGCTAAGGAAACAAGATTTTCTTAAAATTATTTATTATTATAGTTCCCTGATTGTCAATATGGATCTGTAACAGCCCTGGTTTTGGCATAAACTACAACATGATATTTTTTCCTTTCCTAATCTGTGTCAGCTGATAACATTGTCCTGACTTACTTAGTCAGTGGTTCATGAAAAAAATAGAGACTTCAAAGACAGGAACTATGGTCCTAAATATTCAGGTGTTCTACTAGGGGTTGAGCATTGCTATTTATCCTTTACTCCCACTTAAGAAAACCCCTATGATTACAAGCACTTTTTTTCTTATTGCCTAAAATATATGTTTGGAGCTTTGTGAATTCCATTCTGCAAGGCATTTGCCTAAATTTTGGGTGTTGTGGTGCTTTGCATGCCTAAGAAACTGAAGTGGGCTGATATGCTTAAGGATGCCTTAGTGTCTGAGGAACTTGCCTAATGACTGCTGTAGTGGTATTTAATGAATGTTCATTAATAAACTGGTGTGGTAAACTATAAACCTTTTATCTTTGTAAGAAGAGACTCCTTTTGATTGACTCATGACTAAACCTTTCCCAATTCTACCAACTCCCACTTCTTGTAAATTTAGAGCTTTCAGCAAAACAAAAATCACCCTAATATACAGTACCAAAACACAACTTAGAGGGGAAAGTTAAAATAAAGTACTCTGAATAGATGAAATTCAGTATCCTTTGTGTTTTATAGTCCAGCATTACTTAATTTGGGGCTCACAAGTACTCTTTTATGTTGACAGAAATTGAAAATCCTGATTTTCATTACTTATCCTGATTGTCTTGTTTAAAAGTAACTCAAATAATTTGCTTCTATATTATCTAAAAGCCACTGATATAAAAGTAGTTGAAAGAATTTAGTACATTTCAATAATGGTGCTGGTAAAGTGATAAAAATAAATTATGGGATTTTTTCAAATTTTGGTTATATTCATACTAAATTCTGCCCTATTATTACTGCTTTGGTGCTGAAGAAAAAACCCCNATACTCTTTTCCCATGCAAGTCTTTTTTCCTGCTCTAAAATGTTGTAGAGTCAGAGGTACTAAATGAAACATTGAAGCTGTTTGGTGTAGAGTGGTACATGTGGATTGGAATAAACAGGACTGCATTGGAGCTGAGAAAGAAATTGGCTTGTATTTAAAATTGAATCAATAATTTGAAAATGGTTGGNTGTCCCTAAATCTCTAGAGATACTGGAAAAATTCTTCTAATTAAATACATTTGACATGCAAGATCATAACTATTCTCTAATAATTTTTTAAAAGACTTCTCTCTCATGTAGCTTTTCTTAACTGTACAATAGCAGGGATTAAATCCTGATTCTGCTGAAGTCCATGGGAGTTTTTCCAATTAGCTTAGTTGGAGCCATGTTGTCTTGCTTCATCTCCATCTTTAACACTATTGGGCCACTACTGAAAATGTTCTTCTGGTAATACATTAATTTCAAACGCAAGTTCACACAGAAAATTCGGAAGTTGCAAGAATTTTCATAAATGAGTAAATACTGTGTCAGTGCTAGCTGTATATACATGCAGTTGTAATTAAGAAAAGAGCTAGAAATTATATAAGAGAAAAAGAAATACTCTTTTCCCATGCAAGTCTTTTTTCCTGCTCTCACATGTTGTAGAGTCAGAGGTACTAAATGAAACATTGAA
>VZTT01052626.1:0-14581 GCA_013400855.1 Buphagus erythrorhynchus
TGTTTGCTGCCCATGCTGCATGCCCTGGTGTAGGGGCACCTCAGCTGGCGTGTCAGCCACAGCACCTTCCTGGAGGAAAGCTCCTTAATTCTGATAAATCTCTATCCTTGCTCTAGTTTCTCCAAAATCTTGATAATAATTTTTTTTCAGGGCTTTGCCATATTAGCATTTTTCCTTCCAAATTTTTATCTGGAATTGTCTACAGTTGTTCTGCAGACCTTTTCACACGTGGAACTGGCGGGTATTAATGATATTCACACCTGCCAAATTACTGTTTAAGTCCTGTGTTGCTGTCATTTTACAGCGTGACAGTGATGATGATGATGATGATGATGAACGAAGCACTGATCGGGAAGATGGACCGCTGGAAGAGCAGATAGAGCGCTTGCAGGAAAAAGTAGAGTCAGCTCAGAGTGAGCAGAAGAATCTCTTTCTTGTTATATTCCAGGTAATGATGGTCAAAGTCACTTGATTTATAAGCTTTCAGCATCTTGCTATCATGCTATCTTGGGCATTTTCTTGAAGTAAGAATATGGAAAGGGGTTGATGAGTTTACCATGGGTTAGAGTCAGTCCAGATCATCGCTCTGCAAAAACTGGTTCTGAGCAGGATCTGGTGAGTTTCTGCTTAGGAGCAGAGGAGTTCTGCTGGCACACAACACAATTTCCTGAGCAAGCAGAAGGTAACTGGTTTATTTTCATACTAAATTCGGTATTTGCCAAGCAAAATAATTATTCTCTCAGTGCTGTTCAAAGCTTCTGACACCCAGATCCTCTTACCTGAGGTTAGGATTCTGCTTTAATTTGATGAGACTGAGTAAGTTTGTGTTTTTTTCCCCTCTACTGCAGCGTTTCATTATGTTATTAACGGAGCACTTGGTGCGCTGTGAGACTGGTGGAATTGATGTATTTACGCCTTGGTACAAGAGCTGTATAGAGAGGTTGCAGCAGATCTTCCTGCAGGTAAGTTTTGTTTCTCAGTTTGGAAGGGTGTTGGCGGGGCCATGCTTAGTTGGGAAAGCTCGGTTGCTGGAGGGCTGAGCACTCCACCAGAGTAGCAGCAGGTGGCAGCAGCACATTTTCCCCAGAGGCTGGTGTGGGGCCAGGTCACAACTCTGGCTCTGGCCAAATCTCTGCCACCATCTCGTGGAGGGACTGATCTTGAGTGGAGGATTCCCTCGTTGTAAGAATACTGCAAAAATATTGCAAGATGTGATTATGAATTTCACCGACTTCCACTTAACTGTGGGTTTTTAGTAAGGGCAAAGTTATGAACAAACAGGAATGCTAAAATAGACATGTTTTGAATAAGGGAATTAAAATATTGCAGGATTCCTTTTAGTGAGGTGTGTAAATATCTATTAAACATGATTTTTGAATATTTGGCTCTCTATTAAATCAGTTAGTAAGCACAGGTGGCTGGATGAAAGTGATTAGTTACAGGAAGTTATACCTGTGTGGGCACAAGATGTGTTGAAGAATGGGAGGGGTGGTGTAGTTCTCCCTTGGGATGAGCCTTTCCCTGGTAGTAGATGTGTCTTCAGAGGAAAGGAAAGAAACACCATTATTCTCCTAAGATACCTACAGTGGCACACAATCCAGGATCCATGAGTGAAGAATTACAGGGAGCACAAGGCAGGATTTCAGCACAGGCTTCATTCTTGCAGTCAGCAGTGCCTCTACATTATGCTTTTCTTATCCATGGCTGCTATGTTGTGGAAATTAGATGTGCTAAACAATTCAGATAAGAACGTTTGTGATTCTTACGTATCTTGACTTCTCCGCCTATTCCGATATAAATAAAAAAACAGTAAATATATGTGGTTTGTTTTTGTTTTTTTATCTGCCAGCACCACCAGATAATCCAGCAGTACATGGTGACGCTAGAGAACCTCCTGTTTACAGCTGAACTGGACCACCACATTCTGGCTGTGTTTCAGCAGTTCTGTGCTCTGCAGGCCTGAGGGATCATTCGTGGACAGAGTCTTGTCTGCAGGACTTTAGTGAATTTAATTTTTTTTAATGGCAAAACTTAACATGGGGATGGAAGAATTTTTTTTGACTAAAACTGGCTTTCATGTGCTCCTATATAAAAAAATGTCTTCTAAAAAAAAGACAGACTGTGTAAGCATCATAAGCCTTAAAAGATATGACTAATAGGGGATATTTGTGAAGTAAAATATTAATTTTTATTGTCTTTTAATTTAGTTTAACTCTTCGCTTCATGATAGTAATTTTATTTCTCCCCTCTTGCCTATATAAAAATAAAAATCAGGCACACTCCTCCCCCCAAAAAAATTCCTAACCTCACAATAAAAAAAAGCCAACCCCAGGCAATTGAATTTGTTGCCTCTGCTTATCCCTTAAATCAAATTAATTGCAGAAATGAGGAACAATTCATAGTGTTCTGTCAGTATGAAAGGGGATGCACCTTCTCAGTGTGCAGTGTGTTAAGTTCTCTAGTATATAACATAGGAAAACTGTCTTTATTTTGGGCATGTGAAACACATTTTCAAAGTAGCCTAGAGAATACAGATTTGTTTTATTACCAAGCCAGATAGATTTTTACAGTTTAAAAGTACATGTAATACAGTTGAAATATGTTTTTGAAACATATTGTCTAGTTATTACAGTATCTATAAACAGTCAGTAGAGAAGCTTCATGGACCACTTCTGAAAAATGCAGTTCTTTTTGCATTGTGGTCAAGAAACCATGAACTGCTCTTGGTAGCAGTCTTCACTGATAGAGACAATAAGCAAGGGCTGGAGTGGAACAAACTTCTGGCTTACATGCTGCAAGCCTTACCTGGGTGTTGGGAACTCCAGCCCCAGATGCCAGGAAGGGGACAGGACAGTGCTGAGCTTTTTTTTTCTTTCAGTCTGTAAATCATTGGACTGTCACATTTGCACTGGGCTGGACCTGTAGGCCTGCAGGATGTCAGAAATCTTTCTGTTTAGTGGCAGTGGGTGAACCAAGTGCTCTCACCTCATTTGGCTTGGCAACGACTGCTGCATCTATTACACTTCCCTTGCTTTAAAATGTGACAGCAGCATGTTGCTCCTGTGTCTTCAGGAAGTGTTTTAATGCTGAATTAAGTGATACGTCACTTAGAGAGGCTTAGACTGGGAGAACACAAGTGAAAATAGAGCAGGCTTAGTTTTGAGTTAGGCCAGTAACGTGAGGTACATGAGAGGCTAACCAGAGTGTTCTGTACCATGAGAGCAGTGGTGAATGGCAGAGACACTGCCTTAGGCGCTCAGGTCTGTCAGTGTGCAGAGGGCTTCCAAGCTGTTTATGGCATCTTCATTTTGTAGGTGAATGTTTAAAAAAAATTCATACCCAGTGCTATTTAGTTTTAGCTTAGGAAATAATGTGCTTTGAGTCATTTTGTTCCTGTACAAATTACTTTTCCAGGTATTATGCCTAGAAATGCGTTTCATTTATACATTGACCAATGACCTCCTGACTAAGCAAGGAGGGTAAACAATTGAACATTTTGCTTTGACTGTTCATCTAATTTTGTGTGTGGCCTGTAGCAATCTGATATAACCTCATAGACTTAGATCTGTTACTTCTACTTTTTCTGCTTGCCTTTTCTGACTTAACTGATTCCCCCCCATTCTTTCAGGGTGTATTGTTATTTGTTGTAAATTTGCTTTATGCAAGGGTTTTGTCACTCATGCACGGACTTATGCTTCAGATCTTTCTCTGTTAATGTTCTTAAGTAATCAGATAGGGTTTCTTGTTGTTTTTTTTTTTATTTTTAGGAAGCATTTAATACTTTAAAGGTTTTAATTGGAGTTTAATAGTTTTTTTCACTGGCTTGGGTCAGTATCAGTTTTGATATTAACTAATAGTGAGGGTTCTGACTATAAATGTGACTTCTGTAAAACTGGTAATGCAGTTAGAACTTGCAAACCTGTAACTTTTTTTGAGCCTTGACAAATACTGATGCTGGGGATACAGTTGCAAATGCTTAAGTGTAATCTTGTGTTTTAAAACCAAATAGCAATGTCTTTCAAAATTGATTTAACTTCCCATCATGCCAAGCTTTGAGCATGGGCTTTGATTGCATTTCTTAAGTCTGTTGGACACCTTCACCTTCTTTTAGGTCTAATGGTGTACACCTGACTTGACTGGGAAATTGGCTGGATCTGTAGGAAAGAGTGAAATACTTCTGTAGTGATACCAGCAGCTAACTGGAGAAACTTGGAACTGCTGAAATATGAATTGGTGGATAGTGTAAAGATGCTGTACAAATGTGGTGTGGTTGGAAAAAAATGCATACGGAAAGACAAAAATAAATGAAAGTGAAGCAGGTTGCTGCTGAGAGTGTTTGTCCAGTCTCTTTGGGGGACACTGAAGCAAAGAAGGCATGCTGGGTTATGCTGGAGTTAATGCAGAGGGATGTGAAGCAGTTTTGTTTCCCAGCACTCGTGCTGGTACCCTGACTTAACACACAGGCCTTCACCTCCTTGCACTACAGCTGGTCTAACACACCTGCAGCCATGTGAGGCAAGCATATGTACTGCTAGGTGCAAGGAGGTGCTAGTGTAGAAATTCTCCCTCTCCCTTGCCACCTCTTGTCCTCTGGGAAGGGGAAGTGCTGCTGCAGGAGGTCAGGAGGATGAGGAGTGGTGGTGCTTGCTGTGGGGTGGGACAGATGCTGCAGCATGCCCACAGAAGGGCAGTAGTCAGACCACCCCCATCTGACCCAGAGAGGAGTTTAGGAACCCAAGACAACACTGGGTTGTGAAACCATGACATGGAGGACTGCCTCGAAAAGCCCTGCTGAGACCTGCCTCCCTCCTCTAGCCAAGCCCCCATGCCACTTTCTTAGGTCTTGCAAGGTGTTAAATTCTTCTCTGCTTGGTGGGCAGGTAGATTACTGTATAGCTGCAGAGGAGAACATTAGAAAAGTGAATACCTATTGTTGGAAGCATCATCTACCTTTCCTGGGCACCTTGAGTGCCACTGTGCCACAAGTGCAGCTTGAGGCCACATGTCCTCTTGTTCTGTCACTGTTGCCCCTAGCTGGAGAAGAGACTGCCCCCCACCTGGCTACAGCCTCCTTTCAGAGAGTTGCAGGGAGCCTAAGGTCACCCCTGAGCCTCCTTTTCTCTGGGCTGAACAAGCTCTGTTCCCTTAGCTGCTCCTGGGCTCTTCACCAGCTCCAGCAATCATCTCTGGGCATACTCCAGCACCTCAGTGTTCTTCCTGAGTTGAAGAACAGGACACAGATCTCCAGGTGTGGCCTCACCAGTACCAAGCTGGTCGCGCTATTGCTGATACAGGCCAGGATGCCATTGGCCTTCTTAGACACCTGGGCACACTCCCAGTCAGATGCTGGCCAATACCCATAGGCTCTTTTCAGCCACCCTGCCCCAGCCTGCACGGGGTTGTTGTGACCCAAGGGCAGGACCTGACACTTGGCCTTATTGAGCCTCACACCTTTGGCCTTGGCCCATCAATCCAACCTGTCCAGATCCTTCTGCAGAGCCTTCCTGCCCTCCAGCAGAGCAACACTCCCACACAGCCTGCTGTCACCTTAGTGAGATGCACTCATCCAGATCATCAATGAAGGTATTCAGCAGGCCTGGCCCCAACACTGGTCCCTGGGGGTCTCCACTTGTGACCAGTCCCCATCTGGATGCAGAACCATTCACCACCACTCTCTAGCCCTGGCCGCACAGCCAGTGTCTAACCCAGCAAGGAGTGCTCCTGTCCAAGCCGTGGGCTGTCAGCTTTTCCAGGACTATGCCATGGGAGATGGTGTTAAAGGCTTTGCTGAACTCCAGGTAGACAACATCCACAGCCTTGCCCTCATCCTCTAGGCAGGTCACCTGGTCATAAAAGCAGATCAGATTGGTCAGGCAGGACCTGCCTTTCCCAAAACCGTCTTGGCTGGGCCCAGTCCCCTAATTTTCCTGCATATGCTGTGATCGTACTCAAGATGATCCATTCCATCCCACTACAGAGGCTGACAGGCTTGTAGTTCCCCAGATGCTCCTTCCAACCCTTCTTGTAGATGGGCATTACACTGGCCAACCCAGTCATCTTAGACCTCCCTAGTTATCCAGGACTGGTGGTAAATGATGCAGAGCAGCTTAGTGAGTTCTTCCACCAGTTCCCTCCTGGATTACAGGAGATCAGTGCTGCTCCCTGTCCCTGTGTACCAGCTCAGGGTCTGGTTGCCCCAAGGGTAACTGGTCTTTCTGTCAAAGACTGATGCAAAGAACCCAAGTATCTCAATTTCTACCTCATCCTTCATGACAATGTCCCCCCATGTGTCCAATAACTGATGGAGATTCTCCTTGACCCTCCTTTTGTTGTTAAAGTATTTATAAAAACACTATTTCACAGTGGTGGCCAGATTGAGTTCCAGCTGAGCTTTCGTCTTTCTAATTTTCTCTCTACATGACCTACCATCATCCTTATACTCTTCTAGAGTTGTCTGCCCCTTCTTTCAAAGGTCATAATCTCTTTTCCCTGAGTTACAGCAGAAGCATCCTGTTCAGCCAGGATGAACAGGAAGACTAGGCTGATCTTCCACAATGGTTCATCATCTGGCATGTAGCGACAGTCTGCTCCTCTGCCTTTCAAGATTTCCTCTTTTAAAGCATGGCCAGTCTTCATGAGACCTCTGTTATTAAATCCCTTGTTTCCCAAGGGACTCCCTGAACCAGTGTCCTGAATAGGCCAAGGTCCACCCTCCAGAAACCCAAGGCAGATGTTTTGTTGACCATGTTCCTTACATACCTAGGGTTGAAAGCTATCATTTCATGGTCTCTGTGACGGCCTCCAACCACCATATGTCCCCACTAGCCCTTCTCTGTTCATGAACAGCAGATCCACTAGGACACTGTCCCTGGTATGCTCATGTTGTAGCTTAGGAATGGTGTTCCCCACTTTAGCATTTCTACTGAAACACTCCAAACCATGCACAGCTTGCTCGCTCCCCACAGTAGGAAGTGGATGAGAACTGGAGACATGAAAGGTAAAGATCAAGGGTTGAGATAAGAACAATTTACTGGAAACAGCAATGAGGTAAGAAATGAACAGTATCAATATGAATATTGATATTAATATGGTGTGCAAGAAAGATGATCAATTCACATGCAAATGCCCACCCTGTGAAACTTGATACTACTCTGACTGGAAAGGACCCCCTTCTGCCCACCCACCCCGTGTATGATGTGAGGTAGTACAGGATAACTTCTGGGTCTGGGTTATGCCCCTCCCAGCTACTGCAAAAAATAACTGTCCTGGCCACAACCAGGACAGCTCACTTGCCAGCTCTCCTTTGTCTTCCACACACTCCAGAAACCTTCTAAACTGCTGCCTCTCCCCTGTTGATGTTTTCAGCAGACATCCCACAAATAAAAGCCTCCCACAAGAACAAGGGCTAGTGATTGTGAAACACCAGCCAGCTTCTTATAGAACATTTCATCCACCCCTTTATCCTGTCTGGGTGGTCTGCAACAGACGCCCCATGGGATTTCTGCCTTGTTGGCCCTTCCCCAATCCTTACCCACAGGCATCCAACCTTATCATCACTGCCCTTGAGCTCTGCACAGTCAAAATCCTCCCTCCCCTAATGTACAGAGCTTCTGCTTGCTCGCCTGTCTTTTCTGAAGAAGAGCTTCTTACCATCATTGCAGCATTCCAGCCATGGGAGTCATCCCACCATGTTTCTGAGATGGCAAATATGTCAGAGTTCTCCTGAAAATTTCAGTTCTGCACAGCCACAGTGGCCAAGGCTCACAAGGGAAGTCTCCAGAGACTTCCCTGAAATCTGCCATATCTACAATGGTAAATAAATGTAGAGCTACAACCCTAGAACATGTTCCTTCACTTCAGCAATTTCCACATGTATTCCTAAACAGCTGCAAGAATTAGAACTTGAAATTTAAACTTGGAATTCACTCTACTGAAAGCAAGTATCATTCAGGTGCATTTAAAAGAGCTCTGCCATGGAATGCTGCTTCCCTCTTGCCCCAAGGATAGGTCTTGACCCTTGGTCTCTGCTTCAAAAGTTGTGGGGAAAAAAAAGGAAAAAAAGATGTAGAGAATACATGTAAGGACTCTATCCTGTGAAATATGGTAGAGGTATGTCAGAACCTCCCAAGGAAGCAGGCAGCTTTCCTTTTGAGAATTCACCTTTACAAAATTGTGTATACAAACAAAAGGAGCCTGCCTCATTTTAAGGTCTCCACCACCAGAAGTGCAGCTGTATCAGCTTGTTGCCCTCTGCCTGCCTATGACCAGTAACTGAAAACCAGACAAGAGTTAGGAGAAAACGGAGCCTTCCTCCTGATGTGAGCAGAAAAGCAGTGGGAAGTTCAACTTCATTTCATCAGTGCATCAAGTACAATGATACAAACTTTTGACCAAGAAGATACCAATTGCTGAACGGCTGCAAATGTGCTATATTCTACCCTAAGATCTAGCTTAAAAGCCAAAGCCTACTGTTCTTCACAGAGCTTCTTGCAACTGAAAAGTATAAAGCTTCATAGAATCTGGCAACAGCTTGTTCATAATTATCATTTATTTGACTTTAATACAAAACACCATTAAAAACAAAGTAAAATTTAAAAAATAGGTTAACATTACATCTTCTCGTAAGTTAATTCATGGCCACATACAGTGCACGTCTTTTTATATGTATCTTCATCAATGTTTTCTTCTGGTCCATATTCATGTTCGTGGATACTAGCTGCTTTCTTCCACAAACTACTCCTCACGGCACGGCGGAGTTCTGGTAAGAAATACAAGAAAATTTTAAGATTTTAATAAATCTTAAATAATGTTTAATAAAACTCAAGTTAGCCAGCTTCTTGAGGCCTACAGATGACAATATGCTTGCTGCCTGTCTTCCACAAAGTCTGGGAAAGAATCTGCTCTTGCAAGAACAAGCTCTGACTTGCCTTGCAATCCTCACCTTGTTTGCATATTTTAAAGGCCAAGAACTACACTGTCATAGGATCTCACAGTCCGATTTCCATGTGGACTAAGGACATGTTGCTTGCTGCCTTTTTACACAAAGCCATTCAAAGGTATCCAAAAGGGGTTGGTGGAATGCAAAGGAGAAGTTTTTATAGAACACCTCATTTATTTTACATGACCAAGAAAGAGTCATTTTCATTCAGGTCACAGTAAGCCTCCCAAATGACTTGGCATTCTCTAAGCTTTATGCCCAATAATATGAGTTGCCTCTGCAGCACCCGCAGTGAAATCCGTGGGCTTTCTAGAGCGCAAAAGCTGGCAGCAGGGCCCAAGATATGATCCAGATATTGCAAGCGGGTGGCAAGAACACTGAACAGCAAAATGTGGCCACATTTTGAGCCAAGCCATTCAGGCTGCAAACTTTGTCACGTTAAGGCCCGTACTTGCACTGAACTCTGGCATCTTGGCTACAGTCTGCTGCCAGTCCTTGTATGTGCACAGCATCAATGGCCCAGACAGGTTATTTGTGCAGTCTCAAGTTCTGCCTCCTTCAGACAACACCAGTACAGCCAGCTTGAGCTTTCTGCCCTTGTAAATGCCACCCCAAAGTAAAGGATGGATGCTATAGATGGTACAAAACGTTCCACCCATCAAATACTCTTCTAAGTAGTGATTTACCAGGGAAAAAACCCGAACAATCACATGCAGTAAAGAGCAGCTAGGAATGCTGTGAATAGGAAAATCCGTTTTCATTACAGTCACTCCACCTGACAGCTATCACAGAATTATAACCCACCGTCAAAAAAAATCCTGTCTTCTGCAAGTCAAAAGTACTAGAAGCAATCTATGGCACATTCTGGGTCATACCCCAAAATCTGAAAAACGCTATAATGAACCATTGTAATTGATTTCTGTCACATCATGTCCACAGGACAACAGGGGAATCCAAGTTGGAATGGACCTCAACTCCTGCAGTCCAACATCACCCAAAATAGTGAACTATGAGGTCACACCACACTGCTCCAGGCTCAACCCCAGTCTTGAAAACCTCCATTTCACCACACTGAATATTTTCTCAGTAATTTAATCATATGAAGACACAGGTTTAAACAGAACTGTACTTCCCTTCAGGTACTGAAGTATGTAATTTTAACACTTTACCTTTAACTTTCTTGTCAAACTTCTTCTGCTTCATCTTCTCTCTGCTGTCACGGCGGAGCTCCTTTGCTTCTTGCAATGCTTCTTCGCTACCCCAGACTTCAAGTGAACGCTTGATTACCTACAGGATGGACATAAATGCCTTTTTTTTTTCCCCTGAAACGATAAAAGTAAACTATTCTAACTTACAAATTTAATTTCTCCCAACACATACATGAAACAACCCCACCCATCTCCACTCTTGACTCACAAAAGACTGCACTCCTTCCACAGGAAGAGGCTGGTTTTTAGTATCAGCTGATGTAACTTAGGAAAACTTAAACCCAGCTCTAATTTTGCCCCTATTTTACTAAAGCAGTATGATTCCCATGAAGTACCAAACAAGAAAAGACAAGAGCCTGGGAAATCCACTTGCTTTTCCTGCTGCCTCTGCAGGCAAAGCTGTGAACACAGCTACAAAGGGGCACGCACAGCTGCAGCAGCCCCATGCACTTCAGAGAAAAACTGAAGGGCCACATGCTTTGTGACTTGCAATTGTGCAACCCACTGAAGTTCTGCTCAATGAACATCTTTAAAATGCTCTCAAAACCAGACGTTTTCACAACTTGGACTGCAACCATTTAACTATAACAAGCTATTAATAACACACTCAGCTTTGACAAAACCATTCAAGTACTAAGGGAGACAACCAAAGCTGTATGAAGGTAAAGAAAGGTCTGAAACACACTAAGTTTCTATACCTGTAGTTTTAAATAAAGTTTCATTTCACCCCATCGTGAATTATGAGGGTTTTTCTTCACAATGAATCTGAGCACTGGTTCCCTCTTGTCTAAGTCACAGTCTTTAAGCAGATACTCTTCTTTTGCTTCTGTCCTTGTTATAAGCTTATGTTTATCTTCAACATCTCTGCAAGATGTAAAATAATGATGAGAAAGCTACACCCTAAAACCATAGGTTGTTAACATCTCAGTCCCCATTCCTTCAAACATTCCTGAAATACAGGTAGCCCTAACCCCTTCATTTTTATGCATGCAAATAACTTTGGATTCCAACAGCCTAGCTAAACTACAGACTAGATTTACTGAAATTAAGTGTTTAAAAAATCCCATTTCAGCAAACACAGGCTGAGAAGCCTGTTCTTCTAGAAAGGCTTTTTTTTCTATTTTCTTACAAGAGGGAATAACTGAAACTTAAAATTAGTATGAATAATTTCAGGTATTCACCTAACCCAGATGGAATTCAAGAGGACAGAAGTATGAGCCTCACATGGTCAAGACAGAAAAAAATGTATAATGTGAGACAGGTCAGATCACCTGAGAATATACACACTCCATATGCTTCTAGATCTCAGAAACTGATTAGCAACACAGACAGAGCACTTCTTTCTATAATGCAAGACAGCAGGCAGAGGAACCATGAAATAAAGACTTTTAAAAGACTGCAGCCTTTACCAGGTAGATAGTGAAAAACTCTGCAACCGCAACAGCATTTATGAGTTAATGGAAAAAATTACCTTTACGCAATCCTGACTGAAGTACAACTTGAATGGCTTGAGCCAAACAATCTGCCAAACAGCAAGCGCTAACAACGGTCAAGGAAGCACTGCTGTAAATGTAGCTTTACTAGAATTCAAAGTTCACAGTTACAGCTAATGCACCAAGGACACTACGATTAGCTGCAAAAGCTTAGACCCAAGGAAAAGTACTCCATAGGCTCCAAGTCCTGTCCTTAACATCCTTTTCCTACCCACTTTAACTTCCGAGAAACAGAACTTTGCCTCCATAATGACTGCGAATTGCCTACACCACGTGCACACCCCTAACCACTCCCTGCAGTAAATGGGTAGGCTCCCAGAACAAACTCGTAACTGCCTTTTTTTTTTTCATTCACTCGATTCATTCTTACACACATGGGTAGCCAGCCGGCTGCTGTAGTTGGTTTCATTACCCTGGTTATCTTGATGGCTTTTGGAGCGTTTTCTGTGTTAAAAGATAAGAGCTTGCTCTCCTCTCAAGGTCAAACTCCTGCTTACCTTGCAGGCCAACCAGTAACCTCCCATGGAGGCTCTGCCCTTTGGCTGCTGTGCTTCCAGCACGCCCATGCTGACCAAAGTACCAACTCCACTTGAGCTAAAACACCAGGACCACAAACCTCTCCTAATTCTTACTCCACTTCAGAGAACAGATTATTGTGCTCCATCAGGTTTTCAAATGGCTCTAGTCTGCAGCCAGACACAAATTTTCACAACTGACAAACACACCAACTGCTCTCATGACACCCTATTTCCATAATGTTGAACGAAAATCCACTGACGTCCCCTATCCTAAGGCAGGCTTATGAGACAATCTGTGATTCAATTCCATAATGGAAAATGCACAGGCTATCAGTCAACTTTCATTTAAATTTTTGTTAAAGTTACTGAAATATGTCTCTCTGCTGACAGTCTCTTTAAATGACTGCAACTCATTGAATTATAGCCAGTAATCTTTATGTAAAATAGTGTTTCTCTCTCCTGATTATTTTTAATACCTGCAATTATCACATGTTGCCCAATCAAAGTGCTGCATAAGGTAGGAGTCCATGAATTCTTTGCCACAGTCTCCACAGATGAGATAGTCAAATTCTAGTACGGGCGCTAATGGAAAGAAATATTTTTTAAGGGACTACAATGATAAAAACAAGCATCTAGAATTGGTATTATAGGCAATTTTACTAGAAATCACATAAGCGTATTACAAACTAGTTTCACTCTATCGAAGTTTTTTAGAATACAGTACAAATTCAAACCCACTACCACACAATTCCATCTCTGTTGGAATATTTTCTTGTTGTAGGTTCACTGTTAAGTACTAAACTTAAACATTTCAATGCACATTTAACTTAGCCATTGTTTAAAAAAATTCTCCACATTTCTCTCACAAAGTGCTTCAAATCCTCTCCTGCCACCTCCTCTTTTCTGACCCTCCCAAAATATGCCCTAATTTAATAGAGGACATGCGGGCAAACAGGAGAAAGCAGAGAAGGGATTCAGTTTGAAGAGGGCGGCTAGAGCAGGAAACTACAGGAGCTGCGCTGGCATCAGAGTTCTCTCAGCTCTGCTCCAGTTTTTTTCCTAGCTCAGCCACACCTGCCTCTCCCTGAACGAGCTCAGTGGAAGCCTAGGGCAGTTGGCAAGGTTCTTGTCTGTTCCAGCTGGCAGAAACGGAGGTGGATGGCCAGAGAGCTGCTAGGAGTGGAATGGGGATGGAGCTCCACTACAATCCTCTCCCCAAGCCCTCTCAGCACTGCTCCAAGCCCAGACTCATCTCAGCGCCAGGCACTGCTTCTGGCCGCATCCTCAACGGGTGGATCACCTCCAGCGTCATCACCATCTGCTTTTATGTTCCATGGGACACCAAAAAACACCAATTCGGGGAACAAGAGCTATAAGAGACATTCCTTGAACAGTAACATTGGAATTCTATCAAAAAATTAACATTTCTATACAGTTTTGGAATCTGAAAGCGAGGCAGTGCTGTGAAATTTTAGGAGCACCTGAAGCAGAAGATTGGTTGACATGCAGCACTATACATTTTAATTGTGTTTGCATTTATAGCAGATCCGATTCAGCAAAGACGACATTTTATGTAAATTCAGTCCTACTAGCGACAGCCGGATGCTCAGTACTTCACAGTCATTTCATACTCTTACATCACATTCCATCATGTAAGGCATTGCTCCCGAACACGAAGACATTTTATTAAGACAATGACGTTATGAATTACACAGCAAAAAATACGCCCAACGTAAAGGCATCCCAGATCTACTTTAATTTATTGTTAAACATTAGCCCATCAAAAGAAGCAGGGCTGCTAATTGTTTACCCTGTTAATGAAATCTGGTGCTGATTTCTAACAAAGAGATACACTGCACCAACAGCCCCGCAGCTGATTCAAGCAGAACAAAGCAAGACAAAGACAATCCCAGAGAAGAAAGTCGATCTATTTTGGGACCCTTACTTCTCCATTTGCTTTTTCTGGGGGGGAGAATATTGCAAGGCAATGTGCTGAAATCCTCCACCGAACGATCAGTAACTTGGCGCCAGCACGTTTTATAACGATAAAAGCTGGCACTGCAGCAGCGCTCCGGTCTTGGCACAAACCACACAAATCCCAAAATTCCCACAACCAACGAAGTCGCGAAAATTTACCCTCATGTAGATCTTAAAATTTAAATTCCCCAAAAGAAATAACAGAAATAATGTTTATGAGGGAGGAAAAAAAATTAAAATGTGCTATACCCAAGGGCACTGGCTGTGTCCCACTTCCGCGGCTTAAAATTCTTCATTTTTAATTACCGCGCATTTGCTATAGCCGATTTAATGCTGAAAAGAATCGGACGCGCCACTAATCGAGCACATCCAGAAAAACGTGTGAAGGAGGAAAAGGGGTGGCAACAAAAAAAAAGGGTAAAAAAAGAAAAAAAGAAAAAAAAAAAA
>VZTT01052626.1:16489-56333 GCA_013400855.1 Buphagus erythrorhynchus
AAAAAAAAAAAAAAGAAAAGCTCGCTCTCTTCCCGTGAAACTAAACTAGTTTCCTGCCAACACTTTGTTAGTGCTCCCGGAATACGTCTCTTGTGCCTCTCCGTTCAAATGCCCGCGGTAATTACCTGAATGGGTTGTGTTTCTTCTGTGTCCTAAAACATTTTATTTCTTTTTAGCTTGTCGTCCTCGCTTGGCATTAACTTTCGACAACAGCCAGCAGAGTGTGCTGTGAACGCTGAGAAAAGAACATCCTGCTTCTGGGAAATTTTTATATATATCTCCATGTATAAATATATATATTATATATATATATATATACACATATGTACAGAAATGCAGATGAAGACATTTTAAGTGGTTCTAATACTTGCATGAGTGGTAGGCAGGTCCTCCTGTCAATTAAAATACTTCTCTTGTCACAGATCACAGAACCTCTTCCTTAAAAATTAATAACCAAGTCATACTAAACCGTCTGCTTTCAGCGAGATTGCTTTCCAGTGTTTGTATAAAGCTGGAAAAGTGCCACAGTGGAGATGTCCAAATACATTTCACAGTCAGAGAGAAGGATCTAGAACACAAGGTATTTAATAGATGAAAATGCAAATCGTACCACCAGCGTACAGGAAGCAGCTTATGCAATTATACAGTATGAGCATACGTTTCTCCAACCTCATTACTCCCTTGTTTGGACTGACTTACTGGCAGTGGAGTTCCAAACAGATTAATAAACACAGTAGAAAGAAGTGAAATAAAAAAAAATTGAAGAAAAGTGTTTACTAGATGTCTTGGAAATGGAAATGTTTGCTTGAAAAGCAAACACGTATGTTTGGATTCCTTATGCTATTCTGGTGTCTCTTCTTCCTTGTTTTGTAGGAGCAGACATTTAGGGAGGAGTGAACTGAGTTGTGCTTGTGGGGTAACTAATAGTTTTGTATCATTCATAAACCAAAGCTGCCTTAAAGAAAAGCCAAGTTTGAGACCCTGTGTAAGGGTTTTAAGGGGAAAAGGACATTATTGTTATGCAACCAAACTGGAATTAGGATTAAAAGGAAATCAGAATACATAAACAAAAGCAAATTCAGAGGCAAGGCATTCAAATAAAATTGGCTGTGGGCCGCAACTGTCTATGCAAGTGTTAATTATTAAGTCAAACTATTTTAGAAACATACACTAGAGATTTTTGGGTTTTTTCTTATTCTCAGGGGCAGTCTGACAGGGCAGTCAAAGCAGAATATTCTCCCCAGCCCTGCTCCTGACCAGAATGAATCAAATACAATGCTCCTAATTTTCATGGCCAAGGGCAGGTAATAAAACTAATAGTTGTATATTAGCAAGGAGTTACAAACTATCTCATATTCATTGCTCTGGTCATGCAGTAATATTTATGCTTAATATTAAACACATGAGGCTTAATGCATGCACATGAGATAATAATTATAATGGCATCTGTGTTTTAAATAGTTTTTTTGGGTTCTGTATGCGAAGTAATATCAAGTATTACTTGGCTGCTAGTAGCCATGTATTAGAAAGTAGGCTGTCACTAATTGTCAAGCACAGATGTGCATTGTTTAATAGCCACAGACACCATCATCAATGAGGAGTTGAGCGCAAGGAGGCAGCTGAGCAGTGCTTCACAATTCATCACTCCCATGGAGAAAACAGTGAGCAGCAAGACAAGAATGTTTGCTGACTATGCAAAGCCTTTTTAAGTTAGCAGGGGGTGAGGGTCATCTGTAAAGAACTGTGGGTGATTAGGCAGTAAAAAAGTAGATTAAATAGTTGATAAATGCAAGGTGATATCATAAGTACGCATAACTTTATGTAAAAGGTAGGAATACCTGAATTAGTTGCTGCCACTCAGGAGTGAGGCTTTAAGTACGTATGCCCTGCATGAATGCCATCTTTATGTTTGGAAAAAGCAAGGCACATTTCAAGGAAAGGGATGGAGAACAAAACCAAGAACACATTTATGGCACTCCAGAAATCTGTGGCAAGTTCACACCATGAGCACTGTTCCCTGTTGCATTTCCTGCTGCTTAGAAGGAAAATGCTGGAACTAGGAAAGAATAGCAAGGTTGCTTGGCTGTCTGACTTTGTGTCCGTTTAAAGGGACAACTGAGGCTTGGAGTTCTCACCAAAGGGAGAGGATGCATGAGGCCCATCACATTCTAAGTAACTTGTAGAGGGTGGATGCCAGGTGACTTTCTGAGTACAAGCCATCAGATTTGCAGCAGCAGGAGCCCAAGTCTAAATAAACAAGAGGAGATGATTCTTCATTCATTGCCTTTCTGAATGGCATGCTGAGTATAGGGTGTTTCTCTAGGGTGCAGGGAAGATGGGCCGAGTATTTGGAAGAGGACTGTGTTGAGAGTTAATGAATGAACACTCCCTCAAGCTCAGGAAATTCCCAGAGCTGAAAGCAGTTGGTAGCTGTGGGAGTGTTGCAGAGAAGATATCATATATTTGCCTTGCTTTTCCTCTTCCTTTGACGTTTGCCTGTGGCCTGTCGTGGAAACAGGATGTTGGACTGAATGGGTTCTTCATCCGAGGCAGTGCACCTCTTCCTCTGTATTCATGGAGGATCACACTGAAACACCTGGAGCCACATGATAGCAATAAGCTTGTGTGATGGGGTCTTTCTAACAAAATTCACTGTTCATCTAGACCAGGATTTACTTATGGAGCAGCTGCTGGGCATATATTTCTATTTTGCCTCATGATATACTTTTTTGTCTTTGTCATCAAAATCTTAGCAGCAATAGGCATACTGCTGCATTGCAGTTGCACACCTACAATCAAAGCATCCTTTTGTCCTTCCTCAGTAGAAAATACTTGTTCCATGAGAAACAGGCCTAACAGTTTTACTTTTTCGATGAGTTTGTCTTTTGAAGGAGCAGCTGTGGACGAAAATCTCTTTACTCCTCTTCCCCCCCCTGCCACCATCCCTTTCCCTCTGTTTGGTGGTTCATGTGGTAGCATCAATTTTAGCCACATTCGAATCCAGTAGCCAGCAGCTGACTGGCCAATACACACAGGCTGTTGGGCCGCTGCCTCTGAGCATGACTAAGGCATTGGATTTTATCCAGTGATTTCAAATGCTTTTTGAATGAGAGACAACAGTTCAATTGCATCCTTAGGAACGTATGGCAAAAAATACCATGCCCTTTGTAATTTTGTTTCCATCATGCTTTAGTTTGATACACCCATTTCTTATGTTACCTTTAATAAATAAATGGAGAAATACTGCTGGCTTCTTGGTGATAAAGAAGCATGACCTCTGAAAAACAAAGTGAACTTGTTAAAACCAGATAGTGAACCTGGTTGATTTTGTATGTTTTCTTTCTGAATTCACCTATGCTATAGCTCATGGATCAAGGATACACAGTGAATCATCCTATTGGACAGAATGGGACATGCGGAGTAAATTAGGTTTGTCATCTCTCTGAGATTTTCTCCTTTGCTCACTACCTGTAGGAGAGGATTTTCATAGTAATGTGGCCTGTCTTCACGCTCCATTTATCCTACTCCAACTGATGTATGCAATCTTGGTTGAACAGGTAGGTGATGGAGTAAACATACAAAGTGTTGAATGCCTAAACAACACATCTGAAACAAACAGGTAGGCAAGAATCAAAGTGCAAATGTTCAGAGACAAAAATTGGCATTCTTCTCTGGCAGGAGATCTTAATGCAAGTTTGTTATAATTTTCTCATTACACGAGATGACAGAATTTGAAATTACAATGTAAATATCTTTTATTTGTTAGCATTGTACAAGAGTTTTCTGTTTTATTCCTGAATAGACTTTAATATGTTGGCTTTTAATATCAATAGGAAATGTTCATTTCATATCTGTGAACAGGAAAGTGTTGATGGCCACATGATGAAAAAATGCTCTTTACCATTTTAGAGATTGCTACAAAGCTGACTACACACTTTTGCTATTGATTGGCAATCCAGAAAGAGAAATCCTCTTCCAGTATTTTACCAGAAAAAGTCATCTTTCTCTTCCATGAACATAAAGAGTGGGAAACCATGGCAAAACAAAAAACAAATTCTGTAACTCTGGTATGGCAGCCTTTGGTGATTTGATACCTTCAATACGAAGGACAAAAAACACTGTAGGAAACGTATTTTTTTCTGAAACTAAGATACTACGATATTGTTCTTGCCCCACCAATGGCTGGCAGAGGAGATTTTATAGAAATGGGTTTGAAGACCTGTCTGAGCTGTCATAAAGTTGAGCTATTCAGGTTTTGGGGCCTTTTTCCCAAGTGTGCGAGCAATAGTCGCATATGATATAAAAGATATCTATATATTGACAGATTTATTCTCCCTCCTGGTATTTCTATATGGACAGTTATTTAATCCATGCAAGAACCTTTCCTGTAGCAACTTAGAAACATCAAGAATCTTTGCTGAATGCTTTAGTAACTTTTTTTGTTATATAAAGAGCATCTTGGGCATTTCTGAGACAGAAAATAGGTACATCATCTACTATAATAGTCTCCAGGACGTGAGCTTTAGTTGTATTGATGGTGAAAGGCTGAGCATTCTGGATAGAAGTTCAAAATTCAGGCCTTGCTCAAATATTTAAGGAGATGGGGAATGTAAGTATTTAAAAAAAAATCCTTACATTTCCAATTTATATCGTACAATGTATTATACCTTTTTTTTTTCCCAAGCCATAATATAAAGAGATTTTTTTTGCTACTGCTTCCAGGTCAGCCTGGCTTGTTCCTGTGTGCAGAGTACCTGGAATGGGAGATCATAAAACAGCTGACAAAGTTTGCTGTAGCAAGAAAATAATGTCCCAGTTACCAGGGTTTAAGCAAGATGTGACTCTTCTGGTCCTTGCAAATCACTGCAAAACATTTTGGTGCCATTGTCCACAGGTTTGATCAGATCTTTCTCTGCAGTTTGTTTTCCCCATGTTAGCTGCTGTCAGAATATGATGAGTTCATCTCACAGTGCTGTCCATATGCACCTCCAGGCCCCAGTCCTGCTCTTCACGGCAGGCACCACCAGGAGCTGTGACCATTTCAGCTCACTGAAGCATGAGAGAAGAAGGATAATGTGGAATTGATCTTAGAGACTGTGCATTCTAGGCTCACACCGACCTACCTGTGAGAGAAATGTGGAGCCAACATATGGCTTAAGCCCCCTAGGAATGCAGGACCAGTGGGAAGGCTTCTGAGGGACTGTGCCACCCACAGAATTTGAATCTTGAACATAATCTGAATTTATCCTCTCAACATGATCAGAAAATAGTTTCTGATCAGGATCTTGCTACCTGGATTACTTCAGTTAGTTGATTTTGTTGTCTTAGTTTTGATTGCTTTTTTTCCCCGTTAATGTGAAAACTTGGCTTTGCCTTGCCAGAAAGAGGAGCAGTGACCATAGCAATTAAACATGTGATTTTAGCTGATTTCTCTCTTGGAACAGGGAAGAATGGATTCCAAAGGTTTTAGTATCTCTGATTAAGTTGAAACTGTTTATGAGCGAAAGAAAATAAAAATAATTAATTATGTCACTCACGCCTTTCTTACAGGTTTCACATATACTACATTCCTATGTTACTTCCTTTCATCCAAATGATTCTGGCTAAGCTGTCCAAATCAAATTTTTTAGAATTTTTTCTCTATGTAGCATAGCTACACTGAGCTTTGTCATTTACTGGAACCCTCTTTTTTTTTTCTTTTTCCTTGAAAGACCATTATATGCCTAGAGCATGGGAAGTAATTTGTGAAGAAAAATAAGAGAGGAGAAAAAGAAAAGAGGATTTTTCTCTTCCTGAATAGATTTGGAATCTAGTTAAATGATTTTGGAATCGAGTTACTGATCTAGTGACACGGCACTTCTGTTGCAAGAGACTGAACTTTGTTGATTTTTGCTCAGAGTTTTCTTTACAGCTGTGGTCAACAGTTTCTAGTTTTCAGAATCCTCTTTGAATTTGGAGGCAATGAAACTGTTCACCTCTGAGTGGAAGCATCCTCACCTGTCTAGGAAAGCATCCTGTCTAGAACCTGACTATTCCCTGACTGAAGACCTGGCACACTCAGCTGCCAGCCATTGCAACTGGTGTACCACTGGAACAGTCCCATGCCAGGAGGGTTATGTTACTCGTTCATGAATCTGCAGCTGCTCTAGGTCTCTCTAGGATGTGTCAGCATGGTTAAACTCAACCAGCTTGGATTTTCATCTGTCAAGGTTTGGATCTTTCCCAAGTCTCATTTTTTAACTTGTTTTTCTGGTTTTGGGGGTGCATTGTTGTTCTAAGTGTTGCACATTTTCCAAGTTTATGTTTGAGATATTTTTATTAGTTCAAACTTTTTTTTGTTCCTTCACTTTTCTGAGAAAGCAAGAAAAGCAGAGTTGAAGTCTCAGCAACATTTCACAGATTCATTAACTTTTGCCTTGGTGTCTTCCAAAATCTGAAAGTGCCTGTACAAATCACCCCAAACATCCATGATCTTGATTGATGATTTGTCAGCACTAGCCATCCCATCTCTTTTCTGAGCAATGTAATTTCTCATGGTACATTCAAAAGTATTGGAACATGCTATCCCAATGCCTTTATTTTCTGAGTATATGCCTCCTGGTGTCCATAGAAATTGTCTTCTTGGAAGAAAATGGAACATTTTAGTGCTGGTAGCACAACCTCAGTTTCTTGTCTAATACACTGACAATTTGAATACTTTCCTTGTTTGTTTCATCATTCCATTAATTGACTTCATACTGTGAAACTTGCTTCCTTGCTTTTTTTTACTTTTCCCAAAGTGATTGCTCAGAACTGCACACCCTGCAGTAATCTTCTCTTACAACATAGAATTGTCTTAACTGAGGCAGAATCCTGGTTGCAGGATTACCTCATACAGTACATCAGTTCTCTTGACTCACACATTTATGTGGCAAATCCCAGAGGACATGCTCAGTAAGTAATATGCAGTCATGGTAGCAGGTAGCAATAACTTTAGTTACTATCTTAATCATGCAACATAATGATTAAATGAAGACCAGTGTGATAGTAATATGATATGGCAAATTCTTGAGGTGTAGTACATGTCTAGGGGGTGTGCTTGGAAGTTAAATGCAGACAAAGCATGCTTGCTGACTACTTGGCTTTCAAGATATTCTTCCTAATCTGCTTCCGTAAAGACTTAGTTCCATCTATCCCTTACCTTTGACAGTTTCTTATGCTATAACTCTCATACAGTCTAACCAAAGCTTACTTGACTGGAGCTGCCATAATTTGCTCAAACATTTCCACCTAGTACTTCCATTCTGACTGTGTTTTATGTTTAATGACTATCAGACATTAATTTCTGTATTAAAGTAAATTCCATACTTAGACATCATAAGAATAGTTATTAAATGGAAGGTCTACATGTTCCATGATTGCTTCAAAGAACTGCAGCAGTTCTGTAAAGATCAGTTAATCATGACTCACTTTTACAGTAGCCACATTGCTTCCTTCTCAAGAGATTCTCTTCATGCAGATGTACATTAATTCCATGCTCTGGTACAGTTTTTGCTAAGTTCTCTGGTATGGAGACCAAACCTACTGCTCTATAATTTTTTGTATCCTTTCAGAGGGTTTTCTTGCCAATTTTGAAAATGGCAAATAAAGGAATTACTTTGCTCTAAGCTGCATGAAATGTTAAAATATTTTTATTTTTAAGCATACAACTTTTGGTGAATAAGCAAGATAAAACCTTGCAGTTGCACCTCTTGGGCGAATATAGAACAAATCATGTACAGCACATTCATTTGCATATTTTAATAAACTTTCTGGGTACCGTATTGGCATGAGAGAGCAGATACATTAAAAGTTTACTATAAAAGGTTTAATTAACATATGTAATATTGACCACAAGAGGGTGCTCTTAATTACTGTTCCGTGAATGGTGTTGGACTTCAATCGTCAGAGCCAATGGGACAACTAATATTAACCCTTACAAAAAAATCAAGTGAATTAGTCGTAAGTAGAATCTACCTAAGTTATTTGAAACCAGCCATAATGCTTGGTCACATAAGCCCCACCTAAATACACTTTCTTGAAGCTAAACCCGACAGGTTTAAGCTTCCCTTAAGCTTCCCTTTCATGCGTGTTTTCTGGATTAACACAGCTTTAAGAGTAGCGAGAATTGTTGTTTACTTTAGTTACAACTCTCACACCTGCAAAGAGTTTTACACTAGTGTAAAGTGTGTTTACAAAGTAAAACGTTTTATATTTGATACAAAAGTCAGTTTCCAAATGAAAAGACATTTTCGTGTTGTCCATTTGTTTTCCAAAAAACGAAAAGAATTTCCGTGTTTGGTACTGCAAGTAATTTAGCCGGGTTTGTGCACAGAACGACCTACTGAAAAAGGGCTTGATTTGTCTTAGTATCTTGTTAGTAATTTAATCGTTAAAGGTGGGCAATTAACTTGCTGCTCTGTCTTGAAAGACACCTCGTTTTCCACTCCCAGAATATATCCTTTTTTGGTGAGCTTTATGCGTCTGTTTCTGTGTGTGGGAAATGAGAGCTTGTTCATCGCAGTATTAAAACGGCACTTTAATCCTGACAGAAAGTGGATGCGTTGTTAGAGTGCCACTTCCCATGAAGTGGCGCTTCCCACTTGACGGCCGGTTAGTGGAGTACTTGTGTTAAACATCATTCAATACACAGGTAAGCCACTTCGTTTCGATCGCGGCCATCAGACTGCTGTATTTGCGCACACATCACTGATCTTTTGTGGCAGTTTGTGCTGAAACCATAACAACTTCCAAGCAGACCACCCACCTTGCAGTGCAGGAATGCATTTTGCACAATTGACAGACCTTCGGGTTGTTTCCTTTCTCCTCTCTTTTTTTTCTTTCTTTTCTTTTTTTTTTTCTCTTTTAAAAACCTGTTCCTCCGAATCTGCCGTTCAAAGAACAAAAGATTCAAATAATTGCAGCAACGCTGAGTTTTCTGTGTGTTCATGCTGCTGACATAAGATCAAGACTAAAAGAAGAGATTTCTGCCTCTGTTGAAGTTGAAACTGATGAGACTTACTCCCGCTGTAAGTCACACTATGCAGTTCTGAATGAGACAGCTTCTGGCTGATTCTTTTCTCTATTTCTGTAAAACTGAAAGGAGGCAGCTCTGACAGAACAGCAGCTGAGGTGAAAGCTGCTGCGCTGCTGAATTAACCCAAACCATAGCTGTGTCACTCTGGAGTCAGAAGTCCATGGCTTCTCTGCACTTTAGAACTGCCACCCCGCATGGCAATACAACACAGGCTCTGTCCCATCCCTTACCAGGGGGTTTCCAGCAGCATCGGGGTACCTGGGCTGGGACCTATGCTGTGCCTGTGGCCGTGGCTGTGCTAGGGATGGTCAGCACAGGGTCACTCTGCCGCATTAGAGATGGCTCTGCTGACCTGATGCTACTCCAAAATGCCCATTCATTCATCCAGATCACTACTTTATGTCTGTTTTGGCTCTTGTTTTTTGAAGCATGTTTCCCAGACCTTCCTACTAACATTTAAAAAGGCAGGCAAACAGATGAGCAAATTGCATTCTTTCTGTGCATGCCACAGGGCAAACAGTGGTGTATCCTTCCGTAACTTTGTCAGCACAGAAGACTTGCAGAAGGCATGGGCATAATTCAGTGTCCTGAACACATAATTCAGTGTTCTCCCGCTGCCAGTGATGTCTCTTCAGTGGCCTCTGTGTTGGGAGTGTCTGACACCACCAGTGAAGAACAGCTGCTGGCAAGACAGTACAAGACCACATAAAAGATTAGGGACACAGTTCTAGTAAAAATCTCTGGATTCCTGTCAAAAGCAAGGAACTAATCAATTAAACAGAGCCTGCACTGGGTGTCTGTCCTCTTGCTGGTTCACAGGACCCTAAAGCACTTGAAATTCTTACACAGGATCCTTAAAATCACAGAACCACAGAATGGGACGGGTTGCAAGACAGCAACTTTGTCTGGTCCAACATCCCTGCTCAGGCAGGATCATCCCAGAACACATGGTACAGGATTGCCTCCAGACAGTTCTTGAGTATCTCCAGAGAGGGAGACACCACAACCTTCTATCATCTTCTACAGAAAGTGTCTCCATAGTGGATTGCCATGCATCATTTGTCTCTCTTCATACAGCAGCTCGGTTGATTAGCAGTGTGCAGTCCAGCTTATGAGGAGACATAGACAGCCACGCAGATGAGTTTAATGTGAGTTTAAAGTGTAGCCTTTTTTAAATTTTGGAGACCTCAGTATATGGAGAGTGTCTGTAGAACCATGATCCCTGAGCAAGTCTCCTTTTCCCATGCAGAAATTTTGTCCAGACCAAAAACCAGAATTTGGGCTGTTTTTTTCCAGGATTTGTGAGTGTCTGGTAGACTGTTGGAAGAGTAATGCAGCAATAATCTCTGAAGGCATGGTCAATATACATGCATTCTGAAAGGTGACCATGTTGTGCAGACCTATTTTTTCTGGTACAACCAGTGAATCCAAAATTACCTAGAAGCTGCAAAACCTTGGTTCCTGATTTCTGTGGGTCAGCTGCTTTTGCTCACAGTTCTGTGTGCTCTTGGCACACACATAAAATCTTCCTGTATGTGCTCAGTAAATCTGGGATGTGTACGTAGTGCTCACTGCAGAACTGCTGCACAACACGAATGCATTGAGACATCATCTGGTAGAAACACGGGAGCCTTACAAAAAAGTGTTAGTGATTATTATGTTATTACTCCCAACTGAGAGTCTGATTGAGGATGAAAAAATCCTGTATCAGATTTCTGCTTGAGGCATTTTGTCTCCAGCCACAACCATGTAAAGAATCTTTCACAAGATAACAACACTTGACCACCATTGTGAGGCTGCAGTCTACACATTGCTAGATCAGTTTGAATTACTTCTGGGCCCTCCAGCTGCACAGGAAGAGCAAGTGATTTGAGTTTCTTTATTGCAAAAGGACACAGCAGATGTACCTTAGTGTGCCTGCTTGAGTAGTTAGGTCTGGCCCTTCTCAGTGAATTCATTGCTAAAGAATTGCAAATTTGTTTAATAAATACCTGATATGTGCCAGAAACTGGGGAAATAAGAAAGACAGAAAAAGAGGGGCATGCTTTGAATTGCATTCATGCTTACAGTTTTCAGTTGGTGAAGAAGCACATGGATAGCATCTCCACATTCCTCAAAGTCCTGTCAGAGGTCTGTTCTGCTTCCTAAGGTTTACTGTGGTGATAGAAGATGCTGTTCAGGACTTGTCAGTGTTGCAATAATTTACACTTCCTTTCCCTTCCACCAGGAAGAACAAATTACAGACAGAAGGGGGAGAAAGAGAGATAGAAAAGTAATATTGTTGTTATTACTGAGAAGGTAGAGGAGATTTTATGAAGAGATTCAGCTAAGGCTGCAGATCTGAGTCTCATGTGCATACCACACCTCTTTTGCCAGGTCCAGCAAGTATCTCTCTAAAGTGATGTATTTGCTCACTTATTGCAGCCCATGCAAAAACCCAGGCTTCTCATCCAAGCTGGTCTTTTAAACTGCCCATGGGATTGTTACCTAGAGTCCATGGGAGACTGCTACAAATTATTTGGATTTGTGTCTCAGGAAGGGTTGAATCACAGGAGTTGCCTGTTTCTCTCCCTTAGGGGTAAAGTGAACCACTTTCCACTCTCCATCTGATTCCATGTAGGACAACAGGCAAATTTCTGGTTCCCACCTTTTCTGTCTTTTCTGTCTGGGCCACAGTTCCTCAGGGCAGTGGAAATGTACAGTGCTGTACAGTCTGGTGTACCTGTACCTGGAATAATGCATCACTGAGCTTGGGGAGAACTGGTAGTGATGCTTTTGTTTAATTAGACTCAAGAGAGATGGCTTCTGTTTTCTTTAAAACTTTCAAGTATTCCCCAGAGGCCACCACATGAAGGCTGCTCCATGCAGTATCCCAAGGTTGATTTTTGATGGCTTCCTGCCCTTACCATGGACCAGACAACACCTGTGACATTTGTGGGAATCACTACTACAGACAATTCTTCAATGACAGTCAGAAAAGTGTTTGAAGGTGCTTCAGCAGATGTGCCAGGTACAGCTCCTCCCCTGTGCAGATCCTTTCCCATACTGTAGGGCAGGCAGCAGTGCAGAGGTGCCGTGTGAGTCACAGAGGTGATGGCCGAGCACTGAACCACCAGTGAAATCTGTGAGTTACTGTCACAATCACACATTGTGTGATTGTTGTTCCTCTGTCAATAGCACTTATGTTTTTGATTAAACGTGGGTGATCAGTTCTGTCTTGCAAGGCTGGTCATGCTGGATGGGACATGGTTCCCAAAATTTGACAGAGATTTTTGTCAGGAGACATCTTCTGGAAGTGTTCAACACAAGCCTAAGTGCCCAGCAGGCTCACTACAGGGCTCACGCTAGGTCAGGGAGCTCAGGCACTCATCTGCTTTCGTGCTTGGTATCTTCAAGGACAGAGATTCCCACCACTTTTCCACAGCTTGTCCCAGGGCTGCGCTGCTCTCAAGGGAAGTTTTTGCCTCACATCCAAACCCTTTTACAACTTGTGCCCTTTCTGCAGGATCTTCTACCCTGACAGTAGCCACCTGTGAAAAGAGTCTGGATTTACCTTCCCTGTAATGCCCTATAGGCAGTGGGAGGCTGTAACTAGGCCTCTCCTCAGATGCCTCCTTTCCATGCTAAGCAAAATATGTTTTGCAGAATAGACTGAGCCTAGAACATCTCTTTAACACAATCAAGAATAAGTTAACCTCCAGTCAGGAGCTGTCAGCAGGTAATGTGAAGGCAGGACACATTTTCCTAAGAAAGCACGAGATAATGTGCTGATTGGAAGCCACCATGGCCAGTTTTCAGTGACGGCAGTAATTAATAATGCACGGGGATAAAGTGGGTAGCAAGAATAATGAGGCAACAAATGAAACTAGCAGACTAGCTAGATACACAATCCAGCTGTGTGTAATTCTCAGAGAATGGTTCACCGTGGCTGGCTGCCCCAGGAGGGGGTCTCATGCTTTTCCTTACTGTTTTCTGGATCCTCCTTATCACAACAATATTTGCTTTGGTGGATTTTGTCTTTTCCTGTTACTTTGGACAAAAGTAACTTTCTCTTTCAGTGAATTTATCTTGTGGGTTTTAAATCCAGGCAAGTCTACTGGGTCTGCAATAACTGGCAATAATGGGTCACACAGCTGCTTTGTGTGTGGTAAGAAGAAATTAATCCTCTGGCTGAATGTGATGCTGCCGTCTGCTGGTTTAATTTGTTGCCTCTTTATTCTTGTACTGAGAGACACACGAGTACTTACCGTCTGTTGACCTCCTCCTTGCCTCTCAGTGCTGAGGGGATCTGCTTTCATGCTAGTTATCTCTTTCCTGGACCAGCATGTCTTGATATAGTTGGCTATTTCTTACTTATTATTATCCTCCCAACATATTTCTGTCCTTTTCCAGTTCTTCCATCTCCTTTCTGATGCAGGGAGAGAAAGGTTAAATATTACTCCACTGGCATTGTGAGAGGCAGGTGAAAGAGGAGATTTAAAAGTGTGTTTGGATATGTTTAGCAAGGAGGAGAGAACTGGATGCTTGCTAATTGTTTATGTAATGTTTTCTCTGGTTGTCTGAAGGCTTCTCAGTGACATAGACAAAAATTATGACCTGGAAAAGACTTTACCAGCACCACTGTCACCTTATTCTTTGTCCAGGCCCTGGTCCTTTAGGCATCTGCAGTGAAGGTCCCAATGGTGTTGTGACCATTTACCTGTTGCCTGATTTTCTGCCTGCTGAGTTGCACTTGGAAACAGACAGTCCCTCCCCTTGCCCCAAGGAGGAGAATTGTATTATGAGAGCTCTTTTGAAGAAAAACGACACCTTTTATTTAATTTCCCTCTTTTCTTTTCTGCATACAGTGGTCAAAAGGTACTGCTGAAAGTGGCTTCTGAAAACTCACTCATTTTCCATGGGGAGGGTAACACAGATGGCCCCACAGATGTATTTGGGGTTGCTTCACGTATTTGTTTCATTACCAGGGCCAGTTTCAGAGTTCAGATTGATCTCGTGTGTAGGAATGGCTTTGTCAGGCACAGGTGTTGAGAGGATGCAGGGCATTTCAGTGGTGGCCTCTAAGACAGGGACACCCGTGAGAGCTATTCTACAGTGGGACCAGGAAGACTGGGAAGTAGAAGAGGCCCTTTGGAGGCGATATGACCCATGAAGTGAAGGCTGCTACAGAAACATCTGGCAGGAGAAGAGAGTTCTTGCAGCAGCTTGCAATAGACCCTGGAGGCCTCACAGCAGGTAACAAACACTGGAGTCATTCCCCCTGCAAGAAGTTTCATGTGTGAGGGTCACAGCAGAATCCTCAAGCCCTGAAAGCAATTCAGGTCAAGGCAACACCACAGTTATTAAAGCAGATTAATCCATCAGTTTTACTGTTAGAATATATCTTCTCAGACATCCCTGAAAGAAATAGAGCTATTTTATTTTCTGAGTTGCCTTCTGCAAGGGAAATCACTGAGGGGGGACACAGTGTTTGGGGAAAAGTGTTAAAATTCAGCTCAGGCTGAAGAGCACTCAGCTTTTAGATGAGTGAAGGCTGGCAGGATTTTCTATCTGCTTTCAGCATTTCTTAAATATTTGTAAATACACAGTTTTGGACTTGGCCTAGGAGTCAACCCCCATTTTTGCTGGCACAGCCCAGAACTCAGAAGCTTATTGTGTGAGGCTTGTGGCACTCAGAGCAAGAGCTGCTCTTTGTGCTACTTATCCATCCTAAAGTAAGCCATGGGCACTCAGGGGGGCAGCAGGAGAACAGATGAAGCAGTAATTTTGTAATTTTTGTAATTTTCTACTAGGAATGTTATGCTACTAAGATGTCCTGTGCTTTTTACAGAATTATCTTCTCTTGCTGTTAGAATAATTTCTCCTTCGAGGTCATAAAATACTGCTGGCAAGGAAAAAATCTGCTTTAAGTATAGCCCAGAAAGCAGCAAAGAGCAAATTTTTATGTAAACCATTTTCTCAAACCATTGTCTCTAGTGTCTTTGCCCAGAAGCTACCCCCACAGGTCAAAGTACAGCCATTATGGTGACACTTTGGGTACACATACAACAATAGGCGAGCTGTGCAGTGAAATGAGATATGCATCACCAGCGATAAGAGAAGGCTTGCCAGGTATGCTGCTTTGGCCTTAAATCCCAGGTACCTGTCCTTTCCCATCCCCCAGTTTTACTTCATGGCCCAAAACTTCACCTAAATAACAAGCTCTGTGCTTTCCTTTAATTTTCCACCAATCCTGCAGGGGATCCTCTACATAGGAGAGCTTCTTCCAGTGGCTGCATATCAAAGGAGGTGTTTTAACAAACACAAAGGATGGGCAGAGGTTTTTGTGCTCCCTTGTCATTCCTTGCAGCAAATCAAGTTCCTTGAAAGAATCAAGTTGTTTTCTTGATCAAGGAGTCATTGGAGATTAACATTCTCTCAAAGTCCTGGCAGGACAAAGCTGCCTCTTCTGGCAACAACTGAACCACATGCCATGAGATGAAACACCGGGGTAGGTGGCACAAAGACTCTCAGGGTTGAAAGAAAGCTAACTGGCAGGGAGTTACCATTCATGCAACCTCTGCAGCTGTGTGGGTATCTCTCTGACCATGTGTGGTAGCAGTTCCACCACTGCTTTTCAGTCCGTGGAGATCGCTGGGGTGAAAAAAGGGACAATCAGCCCCATTTTGCAGGGCATGGGTGTTTTACAGTGTGGCAGGACCTGGGTTCTGGCCTGACTATGCCATCACCATTGCTTCTGTGTGGTGTCCCTCGCTGTGTTTGCCACTGCTTTGGCTCAGACACTCCCAAACAATACCCAGGCCTGGGAGCACCTTTGGGAAACTCCTGGAACAATCCTCACCTATATCCCTTCAAAGTCAGACCCATTTCAATCACACATAAAGTCCCAATCACACTGGTCTCCCACCAGACTACCTGAATTCCTAGCCCTTGGACACTGCCCTTCCCTTCAGTGACTGAAGCCTGCCCCTAAGCAGCAATGCTGTCAAAACATATGGTGTGAGTGTCTATACATATTTAGGTGAGAGGCTGTTAGGAGGGGTACCCTGACGCAGGAGGGGTACCCATCAGGCAGGAGCTAAGAATATTTCCTGCCAGGCTGTGGGGAAGACATGTACACCAGTGTGTTGGTAACACTGGAACAGCACGTCCTGCTGGGGTGCATTCTCCAGGGCTATACTCTGGAGTTGGCTGAGTCTCTATCCCTGCTACCTCCCAATCTGCTTTCCATCACAGGGGCTTTAGCCACCAGAGGGAAAGAAGTCTGAAGGCTTCATGCCCTTGCCCAGGTGCAGCTGTGGCACCTTCTGTAGAGGTTAAGACTTGCCACGCAAACAATCCAGCTCCCAGACAGCTTCAGCTCTTCTGCTGTGTAGCTCAGCTCTAGAGAATATGCAGGAAATCTAAGAGTAAGTTATTGATAGTGAAAACTGTCCAGCCTGTTGGTGGCCCCAGCAAGCCTTTAGATTTTTGGAATGGCATTGTGCAGGACTGGTCCATGGTGGGCGTTGGCTGGCTGCTTGGGTAGGCACAGATCCTCTTTACCTGTGTCTGGCAAAGAGAAGGGAGCTGGAAACTAAAGAGAGAGTGAATTTGGGTCAGCAAGGAAGAAAAAGGGCAAAAGAGGGTGTTTATTTCTTTAATATTCTGCTCTTCGCTCCTGGTGAGAAAAACATTAATGTCACACTGGTGCAGCCACACTGGTGCAGCCAGGTCTTCATCACAGCATCCGTGAAGGAGGAGCAGACAGTTCTCAACCTGTCTGATTGCTGCTGTGGGCACAGTTTGTACTTGCTTCATTTTTGCCTGTCTCATTGCTTCATGGCTCATTTGGCTGAACTCTCCATACAAAATAACATGTTAGACAGGCTTTGTACTGGGAGTATTGTGGAAAGGCAGTAGCTGTCTGTGGAAGGGATGGGCAGAGGGACTCTGCTTTCAGCATCCATACTGACTGCCTACGAAGCAATTGTGCGTGTTGTGTTTGCCTTGTCAACCCATTTACATTATAATAATGTTTCAAGTCAAAGAAACACACCTATGAAACCAAATCTTTCTGGCCAGTGGCTCTGCTGAAAGCTTCCTGCACTGTGTCCTACCAGCTTATTCCAACTCTTTGCTTCGTGTTAGACGAGGAGGAGTCTCAACTAGCATGCGCATGATGTTTTAGTTGAAAAGAATTTAGTTACAAATGAGTGGAAGAGGTATTTCCCTTCCAAGCTTTCATTTTTGGTCCTCTTTCAGCAGTGCTGTTAAGTGGGTTACCACATATAACAAACCAAAAGATGAGTAGCTTCTTCTTTTTGAAAAGAGCACAGGGAGGTGCCTCAGCTGCAACAGGGCACAGAAATGTGTGAGTGAGGTTGAGGGAATGGAAGGGAAAGCATAAGGCCTGGACCACAAAGACTGAGAGAGGTAAGGTCTGTCCAGCAGTAACTTTCCTCTCCTGGATGCTATTACTCTCTGTGCAGCCCAAAGTGGCTCCAAGGTCCAGGTTCATTAGTGGCCCCTCGCAGTGAGGGGACTGTAGAGGGGCCAGGGGAGAATGGCACTGCCCCACACCACTGTGGTGCGCTGGGGGCTCTGGAGTGGGAGGCAGCACCAGGGTCTGCATCCCTGTCTTGGCTGAGCCTGCTGCCAGGGAGGCTCAGGACAGGCTCTTCTGGGTGTGGTGGCAGACCATGATGCAAAGGGCCACCACAGAAAGTAGGGACTGGAGCTAGCAAAAGAACAGCAGAGGGCAAACGACTTAGATTTTTTAGTCCTGTCAGTTGAAAAAATGTGTCTTTTAAACTTCTATCTCATATCCAAAATTTCATTAATTCTGGCTCGAAAAGCCTCACAGTGGACAGTGGTAGTGGCCAAGTGAGAGGATGCTCAGACCCCTGCTGAGCTCACAGACATGCAAAATAGGCCCTCTTTCAATTACTCCAAAGGCTAGGAAGCTCAGAAATGCTTTGTCCCCAAATCAAACAACTGTAAAATAGGCACCTGAGGGTCATAAAAAGAGTGGAAAAATTTAGATTAGAAGAGGATCATAATGAGGTCCCCAGTCCCACCCCCTGATCAAAGCATGACTCGATAAAGCTAGGTCAGATTTCCTTGTCTTGTGAGCTCTGGAATATTTCCCAGGACAGAGGTCCCATCACCTCTTATCTGGGCCTTGTTTGCATCAATGATGGAAAAAATTTTTTCTTACATCCAGCTAGAATTTCCTCTGTTGCAGCTCATGCCTGTTGTCTCACCATTTCCTCATGTGCCTCAGAGAAGAGGTGCCTCTTGTTCAAGTAAAAATTTTCTTTTCTTTAAAATTCCAGATGTGCTGAGCAGAGGTGCACAGCCCCTCTCTGCAGGGTTTGGGTATTCTTTGTGCTAGACAGTCTTTAAGACATGTGCTGATGCCATCTTTTGCTGCTGGGTCTGGGAGCTGTGCAGAAAGGAAAGTGATAGCACATCTTCACAGTACGTGCCTTCTGCTGCTGAAAGCTGTCTAGGGCACAGAGGAACAGTGGAGTATGCTCCTATATGGTGACAGAACACTGGCCCAGCACTCTTGGTGTTTGCTGTATGAGTTTTGAGAGTTCTCTATGAACCTCTAGCTGCACAGGGCTGTATTTCTTGCCCAATTCATATATTCTGTCTTACACTCATACATAAACTAACAGTGTTTTTTAGAAATCCTCTGTGCAAGTACAGTATGCCTGACATACTGCCATTCTCTCTGTGTTTAGAAACATTTCTTAAAGACGTTGTATTATTTTCTATTTACATTGTTTCACTCTATGTTTTTTGCATTTGCTAACTGGCATTTATTTACAGAACAGGATGCAAGTACTTTTGACAAGCACATGCAGTGGCTGGTTTCAGAAAGATGGGGCAGGGCTCGCCTTACAGACATTTTTAGACCTGTTTAGGAAAGGTTATGGGGAACAAATAGCTGCACCTACATTCTCTTTCCCACTGGTTTTAGTTGCAGTTAAGTTTCATTGACTCTTAACAGGCACAGAAGCACACTGGAGTCTGCTCCCAGATTTCAGTTGGTCTTCCTTGGAGAAATACAGCCTGAGGCTGCTTGAGGAGCAGCAGGAGCAGTGGTGTAGTCAGCCCTCTGTTAAAACAGGCAGATGCTGTACCAGAGTCAGGGCTTTTGCTTATGGCACAGCTTTTACATGGGCATAGGTGCCTCTTCAACCTGTGTGTAGGAATAATGGTTTTTCTGCTTCATTCCATTGTGTCAGCCAGGCTGTTTGAGGAGGTTAAAATAGCCTTCAAATGGGAGACTTGCCTTCTCATACAGCTTTCAGTTCACTGTTGCCTGTTTAGGCAGCCCAGCGAGGCAAGGAATTCCAGAAGATTCCAGAAGATTCATCTGTCTCTGAAGTGGGATCTTCTTACCATGAATAAAATCAAAAATAAACTCAAAAAGGATCAAGTCTCTTGCTCCCCTCCATCTACCATAAGATTTTTTCTTAAATGCATAAAATAATTTCTTTTCTAACAGAGATAACTAAGAGGTTTGACTCATCACTCCAAAACCAGAAGGAGCTCCTGTAAGCTGCTAGCTGACTAAATCCTGTACACTGCAAAGCAAGTTTGCATTTCCCCAGAGGTGATTAGAAGTGATCTTGCTGTGTTCTCTAGTATTAAAGGTGATGCATATTATCTTGCATCCAAGTTTTTTTCAGGATTGCACAAAAGAGGCAGAGTTTAGGAGCAGCTTTATTTTACCTTTTGGAAATCAATGACTTCTTGGTTATTTTCAAGCTTTTGAGTAGTCAGAATAGCAGATCACCCATCCATTCTCATTAAACAGATTTTCAGGAATGGCTGAAATCCCAGGACCTTATCTATTGTGGATATGTAACAAGATTCTTTTGCTTCCTTACCTCCTCTTTGGCAGTGCCTTGTATCTTTGAATTCCAGGAACACATCAGATGCCCCAAAGATGGTCATTTCAAGCTTTGTTTGTGTTTGGAGTAGTTCATTCTTGTATAAGCAGGCTTCACAAATAAGCAGCAAAGGCATCTAGGGTGAACTCCACATAAATGCAGCTTCCCAGAAGAGTGAGCACTTACATGTAATTGCTTGTAGTTAAATTGGATGTGTGTCTTTGCTTTGAAATGTAATACATGCACAGCCATATCTAATTGTGATATTATGCCCCATATTTCCTTCTGTGAAGCAGTAGCAAATTGAAAGGCAAGGTATTTTTTGTAACAGTGAATTTTTAATAAATAATCACAGAATCATAGAAGGGTTTGTGTTGTAAGGGACCTTAAAGATCATCTAGTTCTAATCCCCTTGTCATGGTCAAGAACACCTTCCCACTGAACCAAGTTGTTCAGAGCTCATCCAACCTGGCTTTGAACACTTCTAGGCATGGGGCAACCATAACTTCTCTGGGTAACCTGTTGCCTCACTACCATCATAGTAAAGAATTTCTTCCTTCCTTCCCCTGTCCTGTCACTAGATGTCCTTGTGAAAAGTCCCTCTTCAGCTCACTTGTAGGCTCTTTTGGTACTGGAAGGCTGCAATTCGGTCACTGCAAAGTCTTCTCTAGACTCTGTCATTTCTTGTAGGAGAGGTGCTTCAGCTGTCTGATGGACTTGGTGGCTTCCTCTGGACTCACTCCAGCAGTTCTGTGTCCTTCCTGTGCTGGGACCCCAGAGCTGGATGCAGGGTTCCAGCTGGGGTCTCACCAGAGCAGAGCAGAGGGGCAGAATCCCCTCCCTCCCCTGCTGCCCACACTGCTTTGGATGCAGCCCAGGACACGTTTGGCTTTCTGGGCTGGGAGTGCCCATGGCTGGGTCATGTCCAGCTCTCACCCACCAGCACCCCCAAGTCCTTCTCACAGGGCTGCTCTCCATCTGTTCATCCCCAGCCTGTGCCAATACTGGGGGTTGTTCTCACCCAGGTGAAGCAGCACCTTGAACTTAGCCTTGTTAAACCTCATGAGATTCCAACAGGCCCCTTCTTGAGCTTGTCCAGATCCCTCTGGATGGCATCCTGTCCTTCAGGAATGTCAGCTGCACCACTCAGTTTGGTGTCATCTCCAAACCTGATGAGGGTGCACTCGACCCCTTTGTCTATGTCATTAATGAAGGTATTAAGTAACACTGGTCCCTATACACACCCTTGAGGGACACCACTGGTGACTGATGTCCATTGGGGCTCAGGCCTTGGCCACTGCTCTTTGGATGTGACAGTCCAACCACTTTCTTAAGTGTCTAGCAGCCCATCCATCAAATCCATCTCTCTCCACTTTAGAGAAGGATGTTGTGGGGAACCATGTGAAAGGTTTTATAGAAGTCCTGATAAAAAATATCTATAGCCCTTCCCCATCCACTGATGGAGTCAATGGAGTCACTCCAGCATGAAATGCCACTAGGTGTTCAAGACAGGACCTGAAGTTTAAATTAATTTTCCTCCATATCTTTGGGTTCAAATGTCATGTTTTCCCTACCACTAGTTGAAAGCTGAAATCATTATGTACTCCTATGTTCATGGAACCATGGCTTTTAGAAAAGTATAGAGCACTATAAGACTCCAAAAAATCTGCCAGAGCTTGTGGCAGCACACTCTGCATGTGTTGGCTTCTAAAAATGCTGGAACACATCTTGGTTGGTGGATGCTTAATTGGACTGAGCCCCACTGAGAGTTACTCAGCTCACGAGATGTGTACCAGCAGCATGTAGGGTGACATGTGGGAAGGCATGATTTGCAAGTGATCCTGCCTGCAGTCAGGCTCCAGGTGTCATCCCTGTCCTTCCTGAGGTGCAGAAATCCCACTGGGGAGGGAATAGAAATGCACTGATGATGACCCAGTGCACAAGCTTCACAGGCATTCAGCAGAAAGGGGCTGACCTGCAACCCTGATCTCTTACTGCGAAAGGTGAAAGGGAATCATGAACTGTCCTTTGATACTTCTTGCTCTGACTTTTGCATATTGGATTCTGCACATCAAGGAAAACCTTGTTCCTGTTTGGATTGGACTTTCCAGATCAACATCTAAAATCTGTAAGGCTTTTTCCTGAAGATTATGTTCTTGACACAGTCAAGAAACATCTTTTGACATGCCTTTTTGCCATAGTTGTCTGATGATAATAACCTGATGATAATTAGATGGACCTTGGGCTCTTCAGAACCTGAAGATGACTTCCCAATCCAAGAACATGCCACTGTCTCTGAGGTATGACTTGTGTCTAGCAATATTGTAAGCATGTTCTAAGAAAATACTCCCCATGGGTTTTGAATTCTATTTTGCCTGTATACAGAGAGGAATATAATGCTTTTCTCCTGACTTTAACTATTCCATAATCACACAGTCTTTACCATTTTTTGTCTCAGCCTAATTTCATTGCTGTGAAAGTGCTCACCTTTACATGCCTGAAGAGATAACTAGGCAGACAAAAACGAAATTCCATGTGTTTGATTACAACTATTTAGCTCCTGGAGTTAAAGCTCAGCTGGCCGTTTTGCATTGTGGTTACAAAACTGAGAAAGGACTGAATTCCCTGGTGCTTGAGATCCTCAGTGTATATGTACCCAAAGCAGACTTTCCAGAAATGTGGAGCCTCAAAGGTATTAAGCCATTTTAAGTAATGCTCCACAATGCACCGAAATAAAACATTACTCTGACAGAAAAAAAAGCATGGAATAGTAAAACTTCTGGGCTCACAAACCAGATAAGCATACTGTCCTGAAGATTGCTCAAGTGAAAATACCATTTCAGCTTGAACTTTGAAGTTTACAGAAAGAATGTGTGGGTTTAGGTACTCTAAGGTAATGTTGTGAGGTTTTTAAAATACATATCCAACTTAAGTATCTGTTATTTTATGCATTTCTGACTTCATAGGAGAATTGAGTTATATGAATACCAGAAAGGTACTAATACTTTTTCCATCAGTGTTAATCCTATTACACAGTAAGATAGGCTACTTGCTATATTGGACTTGCCAGGAGTGCAGAGCAAATTCTAAGTGCCTTTCTAAGTAATCCTCTCTGTGCTGATAATGTGATTGATATGTACTGAGCTGTTTTGTTTATGAGACACATATAGTATCAGAAATACAAAAGACTGTCAGAGAGAGTGGTAAAATTTCCCTGGAATTACAGTCCTTCAAAATTCTAATAGTAGATGTGACTGCTCATTGCTTCGGAAATGGTTTGGGCATGATAAAGCTTTATATGAACATTTTAAGTGCGCATAAAAGAATCTAAATGCGGGGGAAAGGGTGCAGCTCCCTCATTTTTTTGGCTTAGTGTCCAGGACATGATAGGGCATGTCCTGCTATTTTTTTGTACTGATAGATATGAACTTGAAACTTAAGTCTTCAAAATGAAGAGGAGGGTGGGGCAAGGAGAGGAGGAATGCTTCCAGAGATAAGCAGAAGACATATTTCCAGTGCAACAATCAAACCTGTTGCATGTGATAAGTTTAATGTAACCCCAAAAGTTATCACAGTCCATGTGCAGACATCGATCTGCGAGAGGCCAATGATTGAACGGGTTTGTCACATCCCTCTTTGGCCACGAGAGCTGATGGCGTCCCTGTTAGAGAGAGCTTGCAGGGAGTCACGGTGAAGTGGAGCCAGGCAGCCACTGCCTCTCCCCCCTTACCCTCCCACTTCTTCCTTTGCATGGCTCAGCACTGTCTCCAGGTACTGCCAGCAGTGTCAAGCTCTGCTCAGTTGCCAAACACAGGCACAGGGATGAGCTTGGGGGCCAGAAGAGAGAAACAAGTAAAAGCTTAATCCAGCTGTGATACACGGGATGTTAGCTGGTTCCTGGAAGGCAGGGATAAAGCTTATCAGCGTTGTAGCTGAGGAGTGTCTGCATTTGCAGCTGCAGCTCTCTCCAGGCAAAGGAGCTGTATTTCTTGTTCCTGGAGGGCTGAGTAGCATTGAGTAGAAGATTTTTTTTTTCTTCCAACTGCCCAACAGACTGCCGCCATAGCTTTTAGGTACTGACACTGCATTTCATCAGCAGGGCAGTTATCACCTGGAGATACAACATCACAGCCACTCCACATAAGCTCCACCTTAAAGCACTCTGACAGCTGAAGCTGGGGCAGGACATGGCATCTCCGTGCTAAGCTGGGTATTTTCTGCATGCACGTGACAGAATTGCATGCTTCTGGTTTCAAGGTGGAGATCCAGCGGTGGCTTCTGATCAGTAAACCTGTGTACCCTGTTGTCACTGATCTACTAGATAAGTATTCAACAGAGAGGTCTTTTGGTTAAGTAGGGGTAAGCCACTCAAGGTCTGTGTCTGCCGATGACCCTCAACTTTGCCCCTCTCACACCTCCTGCAGCTGAACCAGCAGAGCTCAAATCCATGACCCCAAAAACAGAATTCAAAATTTTTGTACTCCTGAGATGTGGGTTCACTAGGGAGGAAAGTGAGTCAGGGAGGCTCGTCCTGATGGCAGGTGCAGTGTTCTGGCCTCATCTTTTTCACTGAAATGTTTTGCACTGTGATAGCATATAGACTTGATCGATTTGGTGGTAAAAAGGACTTCGTTTAAAATATGGGCCTGAACACTCCAGAAAGGCACTTCTTTCCATTTCTCCTACACAAGACAGTAAGTAAATGACCCAAACAAATCCAAGCAGTGGAAGAAGCAGAGATCAAAAGTTGACTCTGCACTAAAATAACCTTTTTTTTCCTGAGAACAATTGCAGAAAAACTTCCCCGCTGCTTTCTAAAGTGTTTGAAATCTATTGTGCCCATGCAGTGACTGAGCCAATTGTTTCATTTTATTAATCTGTGAACACTTTTCCAAAAATGTGCTTCTTTTCTCGACTGCAAAACTGATAGGACAAGACCGCGTCTGAGGTGATATAACTAAGAAAGTTCTCACAGACAAGTGCTTCTTTTCGTTGTTTAGTTTGCAATGGAGGCATTCTAGATACAATTAGATGTGTTTGTCTTTTTAAAATAGGTGAAATCCACAGCCTTTATCTACTAGCAGAGATTCCAGGCTATTCAGGTGAATCACACAGTGCTCACAGCTAGTTAAGGAAATAAAGGGGATTTAAGTGAGAAGCTGATAGAGAAAAAAGCCCAGCTGAACAACCCCTTCAGGAGGAAGGTGATGCTGGGTGTTTTCAGGAACTTCTGTAGAGGATTCTTTGAAATACTGATTGAGAGGGTAAGTACTACTTCCCGCTCAGTAAGCACCACTATGAACACAATGACTTACAGAAAAGACCAAATACAGAGGTAGCATCTTCTCTTAACTTTTATTGTGGTGTAAAAACAATTCCAGATATATTTCCTGTAAAGTAAAAATAAAAAATGTCATCTATATCGTTTGGAAAAGGCATTTATTTGTTCAGATCTAATAACTTAACAGTGTTCACTAGTTATATGAGCTATTCAGGGATTTGTCAGTTAATAATTTTTTTTTCTATAATAGCAGGTAAGGTTTTAGGGAAGCATGCAGAGAAACAATGTCTAAGCTTCTCACCTAATACTTCATCGTAGCAAAGCAAACTTCGATATGCATGGAGGTATGGGGTCATCCTGAGAAAGGTGAGTAAGTTTTAGTTCTGAAACAGTGAATTGCAAGTGTCCTGGGAGTTTAAACATGTTACTTTCCATTACCAGAAAGCTTTAGCAGCGGTAGGTTTTTCTCTGTGTGTGGGAGCTCCACACCTGTAGTAATCTGAAAGGAAGCATCACCTCCTCCCTCCTGTAGCAAACAGATGCATTAGGCAGGCGATGTGGTGCCCGAGGGATTAGCGTCCTGCTATTCATTTGGGCCTTTTTGGAGTGACAGGTAGATTCTGTGCTTTGGCTCTAGAGCTTTTGCAGACATACTCTAGGTATTACTCACCATACAGTATTGTCAGGATGTCAGATTAAAGCACACCCAACCTGAAGATAAAGCCATATTTCTTTGCTGCCTGTAACTCCTTCCAGTAGTTCACTTTTTATCCCAAGATAATAAAAGCATCAATGCTGCTTTTTTTTTTCTAATTAGTAAAACTATATTTACAGGGCACTGCCAGTCCCTTTCCTTCACGATATCTATTTTATTGTCTGATCAACAATACATGAACTTTCTAACTCTAGGAGTTCACAAAAGATGGATTCTCCTGCTAGTTTTCACATATGACAAACCCCTTTTGCTGGTGCCAGTATTAAATGATGAGTGGGTGTAGTATATTACAATAATAGGCAATTACAATTATTCAGATGGCAGGCACAAAACCAATGTGCTGACGTCTAGGCTGGGCCACCACCAAAGGATCAAACTGACAAAAACAAAGTTTCTGCCTGCACACGATGATGTTTTAGGAAGGGAAATCTTCTGGCAAAAGTTGGTTTGGAGTTTTTGATCATTACTTTTGAAGCTAAACAGATGAAATTATGGATTTCACAGGTGAACTGTTAAATGAGTGGGCTCTCAGGTTCAAAGACAGAGGTCCATCAGTAAGAGTAACTGGCAGACAGCTACATGTGTCATTTCTCAGGGGTTAATACCAGGCCAATATTTTTAACATCTTTAGCAACAACATGGAAGAGGGGATGTAGGATTGTTCAACTAGGGATTGTTTCACACTGGGAGCGCAGCTGGGGCGGAACACAGCCCTTCAGATGGGCCTCAACAGGCTGCAGAAATGGGGTGCCATGAACCTCCTGGAGTACAGCCTGAGCAAAGGGTGTGTCCTGCCCATGGCAGTGAGGAGCCCAGCAGTGGATGAGGGCCTCAGTCCGGACAGAAGGGCTGCAGTCCTGGTGGACAGCAAGGCAAGTCAACTGTGAACTTGGTGCCTGACCAGGCCCTGGGTGGTCCTTGAAAGCCAGTGGAGGAAAGTGCCTCTCCACTGCTTGATGGCACCGATCAGGCAGCATCCCTAATTAGATTCAAACCAGGAGAATTTTTGAGAAAACAGAGATGAAATCATCACACAAGCAGACACATGGTCCAGAGAGATGGTGGGGTCTCCATTGCTGGAGATAACCTGATCTAGCTTTGTGGTCAGTCATGTTTGGAGCAGATTGTTAGAACAGGGACCACCAAAGATGCCTTCCAATCTGAATTTTTCTGAGCCCCTTTAATTGCATTTCACAGGACTCTTGTAGCAGGCCTGAAGTTGAAATGGAGAATTTGTTTTGACTGAATGCAGTTTCTTGTGCCGTGCCCAGGAGGCCTGTGCTGAGATTAGGTGATTACTTACAAACAAGAGACCGTATGCACTGACAACAGGAGGATGGCAACCAGGGCCCAGAATACACTTCTGTCTTGCCTCTTTCTGATACTTTGTGAAACCCAAACCAAGGAGGAATTATGCTGAAAGAAAACAGAGGGTTGAGGCAACACTGTCCCCTTGCAGCAGTATCCTAGAGAGTATACAAGACCTGCCCAAAATCCAACTTACCAAGAGGTACTCCCAATAGGGGCTGCAGGAGACTCAATGAAAAACTTGATACCTGGTGTCCCCCATCCACTGTGCCATCCCAAATGATCCCGACCAGATTGCTTGGGCATAGACTTCTCCTTGCCTGTGAACACATATGTGAAAGTGGGTAAGGGAAGATCTGTGAATGCAGAAGAGTGAGAAAACAAGCTTGCTTAAAATTAAAGTGGCTTTCCTGATCCATAAAAGCTGAGGCAGATAAACTGGTTGCAGAGGTGCTGAGAAGACCCACTCCCAAGAAATCACAAAGCACCAATAAAGGTGAACTAGGGCTTCCTGTGTGCATACAAACATTGTGATAATAGAGATCAACAGGAGGTCAGTGGTGTAAAAACTTGATTTGTAGCACTTCTCTAGCCTGTCATGAAACAGACCTGAAACACACATTGAAAGTAGACCTGACCTTCCTTCCTACCAGGAGCACATGGAAAATTCTCTATTTCAATTATTCTTCTATGTTGCTAGACAATGTTGCAGAAAATGCTGTATCAGAGCAACATCTGAAAGGAATGAATGGAAAGCACACATGCCAATTTGACAGATACTGCTGCAGACTGAGTAATCCCGTTGGGCTGCTAATGTATATTTAGCTCTTCAATTAAGAGCAAGTCCTACACTTGGTACTCATATGAGTGAGCCCCAGGGTCATGTAAATAATCCTCAGGATTACTCCGAAATTATTTTTTAAGACATGATTAACACATGACTGGGAGCTGCGGGCTGTGCACATAGAGTCATGGGAACATTCAGGTGGGGAGGCACATCTGAAGGTCTTTGTTCCCATCCCCCTTTCCAAGCTCAACTGCCTTCAAAACAAAGTCAGCTTGGTCAGCGCCTTGACTAGATACATTTTGAACATGTCCAACAGTGGACATCCCACCACCTCTTTTGGCCCTGTCCCAGGGCTGCACCACTGTTGTTCTACTCCTTATGTGCAAACAGAATTTCCCATGCTGCAATGTGTCCATTTTGTCTGTTATGACAAGGGCTAAAACAAGACATCCCTGTGAATTTCTGAGAGAAGGTTGCTAATTGTCTGTAAGTCGGTGGACATCTGCAGTTAGGGCTTCCCTGAGACATTCCTTCTCCATGCTAGCAAAGCCTGATTCCTTCCATCTCTCCTCTCGCCACCAGGTGTACCAGACCCACCCACCATCTCCACGGCCTTGCACTGATCTTTCTTCAATCTGCCAACAAATCACGTCTGCTTCCATCCCTGATGTGTACACAGGAATTGTGGCCACCCTGAGAACACAAAGGTTTTTCTGGTGATTAATGATTCTATGGCTCTATGTACCAGTCTGTTCATACAGACTAGAATTCATCCCTGCAATGATGGCTCATGTCCTCTCCCATGTGAAAGAGGGAACAGCAGGAGCCCACATGGGAAAGAAGTACTGTTTGCCATGCAAGGCATTAAGCAGCAGGAGTGTGGGCAGTGCAGGACCTTGTGGTCAACTGGTGATGGACATCTGAACTCTGGACAGGTTAGAGAATGATACTTAGAGGCAGGATTTCATCCTGGCACTTTGGCAGCACCTTCGTCTCTCCCCCTCCCATGTCAGTACTGAACAAATATGTAAATAAAGCATGCTACTTCTCTGTTACATGTCCACTCTCTCCTTTATTAGTTTGGCTTCTTCTCTCTCCCCCCCACCTTTAATTTTCTTTTTGCTGACAAAATGCTCTTGCATACATTTTTTCAATAGGCACTGACCATGGAAGTCATGATACTGTGGCTCCAAGTACTGATGAGCTGCACAGAAACCTGCCTGGCTTAGGCAAATTTGCTTGCAGTATTGCCATTTGCTTTCCAGTATAGGTACAAGCTCCAGACATTAACTGTTGAGCAATGCTGCAAAATCAGTAGGCCAGATCTTTCTCAAGGACTACTCCAGCCAGCCAACAGCACAGTAATCATATCAGGTATGAATTCACATTATCATTTGAGCAAAAGTATACACAGGCTCTCTCTGTGATACTCTGAAATATGTCAGTACAACTTAATATCTGAGGAATGAAATACACTGAATTTCTGAGAGAGAAAAACATTTGGTATCAGTTTTAGAAATTTCACTGAAACCGTTAACACGCAGCACACTCACTGCTCACAAGTTCACTAACTGGGGTATGGGTGGTTTTAGCCTATTGCACTGATTTCTGTTCTCACATTCAATATTTTAAATATTCTCATCACACTGCAGTCATGTCCTCCACCCAGCACATTGCAAAGTTATTTATTCCTGCTGAATGTAGTGTCTTTAGCCTGTTATGCTTCAGGAATGGTGACTCTGTGGAACATCATGGGGTTGTGCTCCTTCCTGTGAAGTTCAGACAGGACCAGTCCAGGCTGCAGCGGAAATGGTTTGCCCTTCATGGCCACCTTTGCAACTTCTAGCTTAGCCCCATGGCCTCTCAGAGACAGGCAGCTCAAGTTCAAGGCCTAAAATGCCTGCTTCCCCAGGCAGGGCAGCCCACAGTCTGACCTTGGGTTAAAAAGTAGTTTTTTGCAGATGTCAGCTGTAATTCATGTGAGAGAACAAGCCTGAAGCAAGGTGTAGCAGTAAGGCCAAGTACACATAAAGAATATACATATATAAGCATTTCTGATATCTCTGTGTGGTGCCGAGGAGCATGCAGGTGTTGCTGGCTAACCTGGAGTTTACAAGAATCATACAGAAATGAGTGTCAGATACCCAGGACTAGCCTGGCTGAGCCCACAGGAATGCTTCAGCATTTGTTCCTCGGCTATACTTGTTTAGGCAAACCAGACAAAAAGTACCTGATTTAGTCTGAAGAGGGAAGCTGGAGTACAAGGTAAACATGTATAGGCAGCACTCCCGAGCAGCTTGACTTTCAAGTTTTCCGAGACCAGTCATGCCCACAGAGTCAGTAATGAGAAGGAATTTGTTTGCTGAAAGATCTAGGAGGCTCTGTAACTCTTTTCCAGGTGGGGGCATTCAGATAATTGATGAATGAAGCATTTTCTGTCTGGGACAGTAGATATTTAACTGGAAAGTTTAGAAAGATCCATGTTTCTGAGTTTTCAAGACCTTCTCAAAGAAAGTTTCTTTCCTGCAGACACAAAATGAAAAAAAAACACAGAAAAGACAACAGAGCCTAGGAAATAGAAAAGCCAGAAGAGATGTGTCTCTCTGTAATGCATTGTAGTTCTGCATCACCTTTTCTGCAGCATGTACAAGAAACCTGCAGCAACTGCCTCTGACATCCACAACACACTGCAGAGCATGTCTGCCTCCCTATTCAATCTTATTCAAGCACACCCCAAATCCCATTTTTCACATTAGATCTACACACTGAATGTTCAGTGCTTTTCTTTCCTTGGATAATCAAGCAACACAAAATGTGGCCTGCATAAAAAAAGTGATGAGAAAGGCAAGAGTTTTACATGAAAATATCTTTCTAAGGTTTCCCCACTGATTTGTCTGGCAGCTTTTGGACATGAGACTGATATCAGCAACTACCTGGAATTTTTTGGCATGTAGTCCTTAATGGCCTGGTACCTAGGCTGCTAGCATGCATGAGAATAGTTTGTTTTAACATCTTAGCATGGAGAACCATGGCCTTTGGAGGCCTGATCCATGTGGCAGCGGGGGTTTCCAGTGATTTCAGCAGAAACAAGTTGCTGTCAAGCACTGAAACCAGCTAAATCTTCCTATTCACTGACTAGGGTATATCTTGTGGTTCATCCTGGAGAAGTAGCTGCAGATATAGTCTTAGCAGTCATTCTGTGGTTCAGGAAAGGCTGTGTCTCACACTGTATCCTCTTGTGTCACAGACAAAAGCTGCGTGTAGTTAAGGCCACAGCACATTTTGTAGTCAAGCACAGTGGAAAAGTCCCCGAGGTCTGCATGCTCCCACTCCAGTCGACTCAAGGGCCTTCACCTCTCCAGCAGGATGCACCCAGTGTCACCAGTGAAATGCCTGCCTAGCCAGCTATGACAAGAAGGCTTGAACCCACACTTAACCACTCAACAGCTCACACAAGTGGAGACTGGAAAGAGGATCTGCTGGAGACAGAGTGTTCTTAGGATGGTAATGCAGCCTGCTGCCCTGAGAGCAGTGTGTCTCTTCAGAGCTAAGCACCAGCAAGAGGAATTGGAGAAGGACAGAAACAAAAGACCAAACAGACCTACAGGGAGTCTAAGTGGGATTTTTGGGGGGATTACCACTTCCCTGCAACACATTTGCATTGATCTTGATCGTGGGATGTTGGCTGGGTATCTGGGCTGCTTCTTCAGGGTGATTCACTTTCTTGTTGAAAGTGGTCAGATGCAATCCTTTCACACTTGAGTGACCCATGACAGGAGAGGCATTTAGGAGATAATTACACAAGGAAGAAGTGGCAAAAAAGGAAAGAAAATACTTTGATGTCTGAGAGGGTATGCACAGCTTAATAAACAGTAAGGGGCAGAAGGGAAGGGTGCTAGGCTTGTTCAGCCTGGAGACGAGAAGGTCAAGAGGATACTAAAATGTGCTGTCATCCAGTCCACTGCCCCACAGGGTTACATGGGAGAGAGAGACATGGACTATTGTTAAGGTCCGTGGGGAAAAAACAAGGGATGATTGGCACAGGTTGCAACAGGGAAAATTCTCATTGAAGATATGGAAAAAAACTATTTTTATGAGAGTAGTGCAGGTCTGGGACAGGCACCAGAGAGGTGGTGAGATCTCTGTCCTTGGAGATTCTCCAGACAGACAGGGTAAGGCCCTGGGCAACATGACCTAGCTTTCATGAGCACTGCTTTAATCAGGTAGTTGGGCTTAAGACCACCAGATGTAAACCTTTCTGCAATTCTTCAAGAAACCCCACAGCAATCCTTCTGGGGCATCTCTCCATCCCATGAGCAGCAACAGTATGTGGCACAGGATCTTGTAAGAGGATAGAGACTGGACCTTGGGGAAATGTAAGGATGAAGGTATGTACATGCCTCCTGCTGAGGAGGGAAGTGCCACACACTCCTCCTTTGCTGTCCTTCCCGTCATCCCCCAATGACTGTTATGAAGGCCTCAGAAAGCAAAGCTAAACCTTTCACCACAGGTGCCTCATGGCCCTATGTTAAAAAATTATGTCATGCATGCTAGTGGTGTTTGATTTCTACACAGCAAAGCCTGTCACATCACTGATCTTTGGAGGAACAGCCATGACGCAGCAGCCAAAACAGCCTTAGATCTCAGCTGCTGGTGATTTCTACATGCTCTGCGCAGGTGACAAGAGGCATGAAGGACACAGAGAAACAAGGGCTCTGCAGAGCAGGAAAGGCAGCAGTGAAGTTGCTGAGCATGGCTCAGCTGGAAGTTTCCATTGACTTGGAAATGATGCGCTGAGCTTGCAGCAGGATGCTGCACTACGGGCTGCATATGAAATGAAAATCAGGAAACCTAGTCAGGTTTTCTCTGCTGCAGAGAGCACAGGTACAAGCTGTTGTCGGAGATAACCGGCTGAATATGAAACCTTGTGGTAGGCACGTGCTTCTGTTGCTCTACTATTTAATAAGGCCTTGAGCCCACAGACTGCTTCAGAGCAGAGATGGCCTCCTCCTGGGCTTAGGTGGTGTGAGAAGCACTAGCAGAGGGGCCTGGCTTTCCTTGCCTTCTCAAGAAGGAACTGGGTGCAATCTTTTTTCCTGGATGAGAAACCCAGATGGGAAAAAGATAAGACTTTAGCCTGTGATGGCATTGCTGTATACCTCTGGAAGGATGAAGGTAAACAGACAAGTGAGAGATCAAGCATGGCTGGGATGATCAAGGTAGGGTCTGGAGGATTGTGGACATAGTCTGGAGGTAACAAGGGCTGTCACTGGCAGCATATTTCTCACTTTTGTCTTTCATACCTGTGAGTCACCAGCAAGCTGGAGGAACAGCTCAGGCAAGGATCCCCCCACGCAGAATTGTGTGTGAGCTGTCCTTGTGAAACTGCAGAGCACAGCACCATTGGGATGTCATCTGCCAGTACCTAGTTGCAGCTAGCTCAGTCCACTGGGAAGTGGATCTCCATGAATTCAAGCTTCAGTGGAAGATTTGCTTAACTTTAATTAGTCTTTAAACATTTGGTTTTCAACTCTAAATGGTTTTTAACAAATTCTGCACAAAACTTCTCAACCATTTGTAACAAAAAACCCCACACCTGAAGTTTATCACCTTTTAACAAAGGATTTTCCATTTTTGAGAGGAACTCCCCTCTCAACAGGGTGATGGATTGCTCCCCCTCTGCCTGAGCCTTTCCTAGACCTCTCTAAATGTCTGTTCCACACCTTTTCCTTGGGAGACAAGCCAGGCAAAGTTGCAGGATATTAAGCTGAAACATGCTCTAATCTCAGCCCCATGAGACAGAAACTGGAGGGAAAGAGTTTGAAGATCATTTTGTGGTTTCCTGGGGGCAGCAGACATAGGTGATACAACACTGGAGGAGAATGGGCATCTGAACACCTTGCCAGGGAGGCTCACAACATGCTCTCTTTCAGCAGAGTCAGTCCTAGCCTAGTGCCTTGCTTGGGTGTCTGGAGCATCCAGCAGCTGGCATCTCTTGCTTGCAACAACACTGACAAAAATCAGATTTTAGGACCATTGATGTTATGCTGGCTTCTGTCTCAGGAATATTAAACTCAAAAGTCTTTATGGTGTCATGTCCCACAAGAGACAAAGGAAGTGGACAACAGAGAGACAGGACACAATGAATAACAAGTCCTCTCTTGAAGGGTAGTAACTCCAAGCTCTCAGAGTTTTCCCAGAGTCCTTGGGGCTGGATGCTGTCTTATCCCAGGCTGCTGCTCTGGCTGGTCACCACAGATTTGCTGCCAGTTTCTTTTTGTGGGCTCTCCCGGCACAGTAACACACACACACAAAGTAATCCTTGCTGCTACAAAGTGTGTATCAAACAGATTGTTTCACTACTCTCATTTTTTAAATTTAGGGAGTTTGCACCCAAGGCATATTTAGGGGTGATGACCCACCTACAAGTACTTCAGTGCACTAGCTGTCTTTCACTTTTGTCTGGTATCACAACCACAAGCTGCCTTCCTCTCCCCTGGATTTCTCCCCTCACAACCAAAACACACCGGAAATGATGATGACAAGCTAAATACACTGCATGTGATTGAGGCCTGCCCTCAAGGTCCTTTCTCTTCTTTCCAGCAAATGTCATCTGAGCTTTTGGGCCTCTCTCCTTATAGAGCCCAGAGAGCCTTTGCTAACCATCCTTATGTAAATGGAAAATTTATGCACACACCCCCATGCATGTGCAGTCATCCCTTCTGCTTGCTGACATACTCTCTGCAGACATCTCAGTTTTTCCAGTCAAGACCACTGTTTCCAAATGCAAACTTTTCTGGACAAATTTTGAGGACTCTTGTACCTATCTATTAAATCCAGGGCTGACAAAGTGGAGCTTGGCACCAGTCTTGTGCCATTCTAAGTGCTGTAAGCCCACTGATTTTAGGAACTCCCTCTCAAACCGAACTCCCATTACTGTTCACCCTTAGGACGGCAGCATAGGGACTGTGTTCATGCACTGCAACCCAATCTCCTTTCAAACAAAACTGTCTTAGCATGAAAGAATTTGTAAACTATAACTAAGTTTCAGTACTACACTTTTCGTCTCATCACCTGATATTGTTGTCAAAGTGGACTACCTCTGTTAAGAAGATTCTACTTGATATCTCTTCTATCACAATGCATGTCATTTTACTCACATAAACTGAGCCAAGCAACTGCTATCTGAGCTTTTCCCCGCAGCATACTCCTCAGAGGGGCATGGGTTACCCATCTTTTAAAAAGAAACTGCAGGAACCATAGATAGTGCAGTGAAGGTGGCCAGGAGATCACATATGAAGACTTACAACAACCCAAATGACATATGGACCATCCCAAAAGTGCTGAAACATCCTGACTGTGTAAGAGAGCCTGGGCTGGAGGAAGCAGCACTAAGTTTCATCTTACCACTTGGCACCCACCTGAAATCTGCAGCAGCCATGCAGAAATCAGGGAAATATGACTAACTTACACCCATGAGTGATCCTGGTTTCTCATCAGTCCTGCCCAAACTTCAGTTAAAGGCTAAATGTAAATAGGAGGATGATAATTACAGCAGCCAAATGGCTTTGCTAGTCCACTTAATCTCATTTTAAGTGCCTAATAAGTATCTCTTGAAATTCTGTGATCTACTTGTCACGTGGATTAAAAAGCAAGCAACTGATAAAAAATAATTCTGTGGAAAGTTCTTTTTTTGACTATTCCTGACACAGATCCAGCAGACATCTGTTCTTGGTGCATTGCTCGAAGTAAAGTAGCCAAAGATCTAGGTAGGAGAAGATGCTGTTTCTTGTGAAGTTTACAGTTGATGGAAGCACAAGTGGACTGGTATCTACGCAAACACATTGTGTTGTGTCACACTTCCTACACATGGAGGATGCACCACTGTCAGCAATTTTTGGAGAGTGGGTACTCACTGAAATACATAAGAAAGATTCAGTGAAACCACTTCAGCCCACAGTCGAGCCATGGGAGTGGGTGTTCCTCTCTGAGCAGCTCTAAATTAAGAGGGTATCATGGATGGGCTCTTCATTACGGATAGACCAGCCCACTTGTAACAACAGTACAATGGTGATGAGATTATGACCAGAAACTGCATCCCTTCACATTTTGAAGGAACTGGCAATTAAAGAGTTTTTAAAGAACAATTTTTACAACACCCTGCCTGAGAGATGGTGCACCCATCTCACCCTGCTTCTCCTGAACTCTCTTCTCCCTGTGAAGAGAACACTTATTCTCAGCATGCAAATGTACAGGGAGGGCAAGTTTCTGACTGCATGGCAGCAGGTGAGCCAGACTACTTTTTTCATTTCACTTGGACCAAAAGGAAACCTTCCCCTTCCTTTCAGAGGGTTGTGGGTTTTTTCACTAATTGAAAAAACAAAACAGAACAAAACAAAACAAAAAAACAAACAAACAAACAAACAACAACAACAACCACCAAAAAAAAAAAAAACAACAAAACAAAACAAAGAAACCAACTCAGGGTCAGTTTCAAACTGAAAGCTTCTCATGAAACAAGAAAGCAAAGGAATTCCTTTGGAAAATGTCAAAATGTGTTGTTTCCACTTTCAGGAACTTTTACTCCCCTCTTTTCAATTAAAGCTGTTTGTCAGTTTGGATCAAATTCAAGAAATAATTTAGTTTTCCACCAAAGCACTCCTCTACAGTCCGAGGCGTGTATCTGGAAACTCCAGCAGTAGTGTGGACCCTGCTTATCTGGCATCATGGTCTTCCTGTGTGCAGCGAGGGGGCTGTTTATGACCATCACTATATGTGGAGCTAAATGGACCACTTTTTACTGTGGTACTGGATTACCAAACCCACCTGCTTCAGCTAGAGCATGCCTTTCAGAAAGAGCCAGTCTGAATCTTAAGGCTACATAATTAAATTACTGATGAGCTAGTAACCAAGATCCATAGTCTGAGTGCTTGCTGGCAGACTACTGTTTCAAAAATATAAGAAATCCCTAAGTAAACAGTGCAGAGCTGTTATCAGATTTGGAGATGTGTAACTTTGAAATTTAGGAGGAATTGTTTTGCTTGTGTGCAAAGACTGTAACAAGACACTTAAGCCTCAAGTGCCAGAGCCAAATCTGAATAGCACTTATCAGCAAAGTGAAGGTCCCACCAACATTGGCACTGGTGTCTGACATGCTAACTTCCCTCCAAATCTGCCAGGCTATGGATCCCACACCCATCTCACAAGACAGGAACGTGAGGACACCAGAAGCATGCACCACAACTTCCCAGTGGTTCCTGGGCAGGGACTGCACAGACAGGTCCCAGGGCTGTCTCTGACACCCACTTTCTGTGGTGTCCAGGGCTTGTGCTCACTGTGGGCACGTGAAATTAAAAACCTCTGTCTCCAGGATCCTTTATGAAGTCTGTTTAGCTGAGAGAATAGATTCCATTAGCTGGGCATCCCCTATGTGCATCATTTCCCTTGTGGTCAGGGACATGGAGAGATGCTCTGTTGCAGTGATGCATGTTCAACATGAGTACCAGACTCATTACTAGGATTTTCTCCATCTCCAGAACAAAAACCAAACCAAACCAAACCAAAACAAAACAAATCCATTTTCCTTTGATGGCAGAATTACAGGCATACCATGAACAACCTCCAATGAGTATTACTGAAATTAAAAAAGAAGATAAGTGGAAAGGACATGACAATCTGTAGCTTTTTGAAATAAAACAGGGGAAAGGAACAGCCCTGTTTCCCTGCTAAGGCCTTGTTTCATTTTAGTTTGGTATATTCAGTTTCTGTACAGATATATTGACAATACTGATGACACTTGTGATTAATTATTAATACAACCCTTAAGAGGCTGAGCTGTGAGATGAGACACTCTATCCAGGGTACAAACACAGAACATAAATGTGGGACAAGCACAGGGCACAAGGAGCTCAAAAGACAGGAGGAAGATACCTTTGCTCATTTGGTAAGTCTAAATAATTGTCTGCTAGTTTTCACAGGTACTTCAGAAAGGAAAGCTTTAAAGAGAAAAATTTGGAGAAATTTAAGGAGAAAATTGAGGAACACAGTGATAACCTGTGAATAAATAATTAAGAAAGGGAAATTATGTTTAACCAGTGGAATGGATCGAGATATTAAAAACATCTGTTTCTTATCAAATACAACTCCTAACAGGAAATCTTATTTCAGGTTAATGCAGTCAGACATTTTAGAGTCAGTACAGGAAAACTATGTTCACAGTTATGGGTATGTCTGTGGGAAGATCTTGCAAGGTTGGTTGGTTGCTTTTAAGGGGTAGGATTTTAATTTTATACCTTGTGAAAATCACGAAGTTGATTGAAGCCAAAATTCACAGATGGGAGGGAAAAAGACAGCAGTCTGCTCTTGAGGGAGGATTATTCTGTCACACAGGACACAATAGAGACCTCTTCTTTTACTACTTTAACAAGTTTTGCTTCATGCTGGCATTCCTGCTTCAGAAAGGCACTGTCATGGGAAACGGATTCTGCCTGGAGACCAGACATTGTTCAGGATATCCCTTCCACCTCTGCGTGCTATTCAGCATTAACACAGCCGTAAGCAAAGCCCTGAGACTATTGAAATTTCTTTCTTCATCTCCCCCTTTCTCTTTGACAAATGTGTGACAAGGATGCAATTGTTTGAAAGCCCAGTGATGGAGAAAACAGAGAGTGAAGCCTTCAGACGTGCCTCAGTGATTTAGAAGCCTTCCCCCAAGACTTGTGAAAAAGGTCACAGGAGGTCTTCCATAGGGTTCAGCTTCCCAGCAGGGCTCTAGATGCCAATGTAAAGGCACTTAAATTCCTTTAACAGCTGACCCTTTTGTGGATGCTCCCACCTAGGATTATCCTGGCTCCTGGGATGAAGAATAGCCTTTAGCCAACTAATGGATCACAGGCCCTTCCCTTTGAATATCTGCAGTTTGTGTTGGGTAATCGCCCATCCAGCCAGCAGGAAGTTGTTTCTTCATTAAAATGACAAAAGCTTTTGAAAGATGAAGATAAGAGCTCTTCTTATGAATCATGGGCAGGGCTGGTTTGGGAAATATTGTTTCATGCTACCCAGAAGTTACTCAGCAGCTTGCTGGTAATGTAGCCTGAGCACAGCGATGAAGCTCAGGCGTTGATCTGTGCATACATTCCCCTGTCAAAGCCCAGCCCAGCCCTAAACCAGGCCTTTTCCCCTGCAGCTGGTGGTGCCTGAGGTATGCATAGTGTGAGCAGACGTGTGGAGCCAGCTTCTGCTGGGCAATGAGAACTCCAGGAACATGTCTGCAGCAGAAACTTCCACGGACACCAACCCTCTCCCCAGAGTACTCCTGCTCTGCCTCCTAAAGGCACCCTCACTCCTAAACCCCATGCACTGGGCCTCCCATGCCAACTCCTTCTCTGCCCATGGACAACCCTCTCCAACCTTCCCCCCTTTACAGAGCAATTCCTGCTCTTCCAGGCTACATGTTGCCCTCGTAGTGGGAGGGCATAAGGAGGTGGTGTCAGACCCCCTTCCATTAAGGCTAAGCTATTTAAAGATCAGTGGGCCAGAAAGAGGGACCAAGGGTCAGCATCATTGCTCAGAGGAGTATTTACATATTTCATGCGCTGGTGGTTTCATTTACAGAACTCCAGAAGTCCTTTGAGCGAGCTAAGCACACTGGATCTCTTCTGGCAGGGGCAGCTGTGACTGCCAGGTGACCCCCTCAGAGCCCTGTGCTATTTTGACTATGACTGCCAGAAAGAGGCAGAAGCTCCTCCAGGCCCAGAGCAGCACACAGTACAGCCCACGGTGGGGTGGTCTGGCTCCTCTGCTGTGGACA
>VZTT01052628.1:0-11860 GCA_013400855.1 Buphagus erythrorhynchus
AAGAAAGAAAAAGAAAGAAAGACTGCCTACTTTGACAATCACAGTTTTCCAAAAATTGTGCTATTCAGACAGGGAAATTATCATAGTATGCTGTCCTTGAGAAAGTGCTAATGGATAAAACTTGAAACTAAAGAATTTGTGGACTTCTAGATCGTAAAGGTTTCTATTTAAGTACTCTTGACATACTTCTTTCTGCTGGTCTTGGGCTGCATACCTAATTCCCTTTGACTTCAGCAATATTCAAGGGTGCTTAAAAGAGCAATAATTTTTCAAAACCACACACATGTTTCTTGTAATTCAATGATGACAGTGTATCTCTTAAATATAAGTGTGGTAATCAGTATCAGGGTTAGGCTGAGATTTCTTTATAAATGATTTTGTTATTTATATCTAAATAAGTAATTTGACTGTAATTAGCTATAGTTGTAGAAGTCTATTTTCCACTTGTATTCTTCAATAATTATAGCTGCACACAGCTTACATCTGCAGAATGCAATGGCTTCCTTCCAAGCTATGCTTGAGTTTCTCTTCAGGACAATAGATGCAGTGAATAAGCAATGCCTAAAGGCATTAGCATGGAGTTCAGGACATGCTAAAGATGCTATCCAGAAGCAGAAATCTTAGCTACCATCATCTACAAAAAGCTTCTACTAAACCTATTTTGATACATTTTCATAAACTTTGTCATCACCTCTATGGTCTGACCCTTCTCAGAAAATTTGACAAGCTTAGACACAATATTTATGAGACAAAATTTATTGCTTAATGATCTAATATTAGTGGGCTTGGGAAATAAAGAGCTAGGGGAAAGAAAAATATGAAAAGCAGAAAGTTTTTCATTCTAAATTGAATTAGAAAAAAAATTTCTTGCTCCATGATAAAGTTAGTTCCTAAGCTTATATTATCCCAGACATAAATAAATGAAAGTGAAAAATTCTGAAACTGATGTAATTGCAGAGCTTTATTATCACAATGTTTAGGTAAGTTCTACTGTTTCTTTATGTTTTAGTTGTGACCACCAATAAAAGGTAGCTACTCTGTCTATATAGTCCTTAATTTTGTACACAGTGTTTTTAGCCCCAAATTGCCCTTTTGATAATTAAGATGAAATTAATAAACACAGCCTTCTTTCATCTGGAGAGCTCTAAAAGAAATGCCCAAGTGTAAGATGTGAAATAATGATTCAGGAATCAGATGATTCTCTTGTGTGAACAGGATTTTACAGGAAGAGTTAAAATGCTGTTCTTTAGAATCGTATGGTTTCTGTCACAAGCACAGAAATCAATGTAGCCCATGCTTTGGAGACTCCAACAAATGGAGTCTGTCTTGAGAAAGCCAACAAAAGACAAGATCTATCTGTACTCCAGAAATTTGCCACTGCAGTTATTCCAAGACAAGGCTTCAGATCAGGTACCACTAGACACAGTATGGCTCTAAAATACTGATCAATTGTAACAAACTTCCTATTTTAAATCTTGGGTTCTTTTAATGTAAATTATCTAAAGCTGGAATCCCCAAAGTAAAAGCACCTGAAATCACCCATGGAAACTCTAAAGCACAGAGCACTATTAAAGACAACAATTATAAAAGGTAGCTATATGTTTTTAAATTTGTTTGGATTTTTAGAAGTTAATGAAAGTACTTATCTCCCCTGTCTATCTGTCCAGCTATTAAAGACACTCTTCAAGACAAAGCCATTAGCAAGGAGCATAGCAGTAATTAGAACTATTAGCAATGTCTCAGTTTGCCTCTGCATTTCCAGGTGTACACAAAGCTCCTGCTGTGGAGTGGTGTTTGGGTGAAGACCTAGGTAATACATACCTGAATTACAATGGAGAAAAGTTTCATATTGCCTTAAAACAGCAACACCTCTATTTCCTTTGAAATACCATACCACAGAAGAGTCAATGCGTAGGTCGCTAGCTTTTATGATATTGTATGCAATGTTACAAGAAAAAATTTTCAAATATTATTTCTTGAGATAGGAATGTACATTTTTATTTATTATCATTTATAAACTCTTTGTAGCTTTCTAGACTAATGTGCAATTAGCAGGTTGTGATGTCCCACCCCTAAGGGGAATGGAGCACCCAAATTTGCAGGCACTCATAGTCAACAGGAATGATGGAAGTCAGAGGATACACAAAATTTCAAAAGACTTTATTAATAAATTACACACTTCGCATGGAAATAGATATGTTAGTCCTTATATAAAATTATATTGATAAAAAGGAATTAAAGAAAAAGTAAAGAAAGAAAAGTTAAGCTATGAAATATTATCTGAGGAATCATTAGCATCATCTCTGGGAAATGAGAAGAAAAAAAATATTAGAAAGCACAAACCTGCTAGTTTTATTACCTGATTTGCTTTTTTGTACATCAGTTATCTTCAAGGAAGTCAGAAGATTACTGTTGCTTTCTTTCTACTTTTTAAACAACGAATAAAAGTAGATGTATTTACTCATCAGCCATTCTTGTAGTTTTCTGTGTTTAGTTTTTCGATTTTGTGTATTTTCATTCAGTTTTGAAAAAAGCTGCAGAATGATTTTTGCCTGAAAAATGAAAGAATCTACAGCAAGCTAAAATTCCCTATTACCTGCAAAGTGTATGTGACCTGGCCTTTTTTGAAATAAGCACATCTTATTAAGAGAAAAACATTTTTAAAAGCTGCATTAGACTAAAATTAAAATGTACACTACATATATATTTAGTCTCTGTATACAAAAGAAACCATATATAAATTAATTTTTAAGGTTATTTGAACTGGAAGTGGCAACTATCATCAATATTAGACTTAGTTTGTTCACTTGGCTTAGGACCACTATCCACAATGTGTAGTGATGAATGTGACTGTCTAACCCTAGGTGGACAATAGGTGCACAATGTTATCATGTGCACATTGGATATTAAACCCCAGGTTCAAGGGGATGTCAGAGATCCAAGCATTTATTTAGGCATCTAAATTTAAAGGGAAGGCTGTTGCAGAGAAAAGTAAGTTGCCTGCTATCACTACTTATCTTCCATTGTTGTAAAGAGATGATGGCAATTATTAAATAAAGGGAAAGGGAGAATTGTTAGAATGGCTTTTGCTATTTCTTTGGGTTTAAGATATCATCTTGAGAAGAGGTAATAACACTTCATGAAAAAAATCTATGATTTTGTAATACTTATTATAATATCCCTCTGGCAGACTTTATTGCTGTTGGCACTGAATCAAATAGGAGCAGTCTGGCCTTACCATTTCTTTGCTCCTGTCCTAACAATTTGTTCCTGCTGCTTTTTGAGATACTGCATCACAAAATTCACAAAATCTGTACTGCTACTTACATATCCTTTAAAGCTGGATCTACTGTTTAGACTGAAGTGACAGAGAGTGCTATGTACTTTGAATCTTAATGTAACAAAGCTAATAAAGTCACTTCTATTATTTCAAGACATAAGTAGTGATGTAGAAGGTCACTGTACACATGAAGTTCCTCTTTGATAGCTGAATATGGAGGAGTACTAATAAGAACTGGGATTCCTGTGTCTCACCACTGCTCTTATATTCTACCTGAGGGTCATTATGTGAAGGAATTCAGCCAAGATAAGATTTTGTGTGCATGCATTTTGTGTGCAGCAGCAAAAATTATAAATGCATTCAAATATACAGTATTCAGAGAAGCAATAAAACAGTTAATATTGAAAAGGAAAACAATGTACAATGCTGTACAGTGAAAAATACTCTGTGGCAGTTCACTCTATGATCATATTACCTATATGATTCTGCCAAGGTCAGTGACAGCTTGAGCTACATGCTGCGTAAATGGAAATGCAAGTAAAACTTTATCCTGGGTCAACTACTATCATTTTTATTCTACTACTTGACTTTGTTCTGTGAATGAACATTCTTATTTTGTAGTGCTTTCCCCTTCTGCTGAATCTGTGGGTCAGTTTGTATCTTGTCTCACAGCATGGAAATCTGTCCACATTTCTTGCTCCGTAATAAAGCAAACCCAAGAAAACCCCAAATCTTGCTGTACTGGTGAATGTGAAGTTGATAATGAAAATAAAGTGCACATTTTATACTGTGGTCATTCAGAACACATCTATGGTTCTGGCTTCTTCTGTTCAAGCCAAGGAGAAGGTCACTATGCCTTTCATTTTCCTGTACCAGACCTATTTTTTTCCTTTAAGAGGATGTGCAAGTTTACTGGTCCGTAGCCTAGGGTCCATTCATTGTTCTTCTGGATACAGAAGTATGCTTGGGATTTTTTGGGAAGTTTGACAAATGGAAATATAGCTGCCTTCAGCACATGGCATCTAAGAAAACAAGATAGTGATTCACTTCCTGAACTCTATCAATATTTGGTGGCAGGGTCTTGTGCTTTTATCTGACTTCTGGGTGATAGTTTCTGTCTGCCAGTTGCAATAGGGAGGGTAGAGAAACTTCTTCAGCCTTGGGAAGCATCTCATTTTCTCCCTTTTTTCTTTCCTATTGTCGTGATCCCCCAACACAGGGCAGGGATCGTGATGGTTCATTTGATCTCAGAGGTGCAAAAAGGCAAACAGTGGGGGACAAATCACTTTATTCACAGCAATGCATTTTTATTGAATGCTAACAACTCAGTTGTGATAGAGGGGAGAGATACAGGAAATGGATTATAGAGAGAAAAAGAGGGGCATGGGGAAATAGCTACCAACAGATGAGACAGACGTCCTCGTGAGCCAAACAATGGACGGGTCTTCATCCGTGGGGGGATCCCAAGGGTCTTTTCCAGAGGGTCGCTCTTTTATAGTTTTTCTGAAGTGAGTGGCTTCTGGCCAAGAGGTGGGAAGATGTATGGGCCATTGTGAGGTGCTCTGAGAGGCAGGTGCAGACTTGCAGTACATGCAGTCTTCAGTTGGTACCATGACAGCAGGTCCAGTGGGCACAACACACCTGCACACAGTCCCTTGGCAAGCATCCACCTCGGCCAGGCCAGAAAACCATTGTCCATAGTCAACCCGGGTGGGGGTCCTCGGGGTCCTCTTGAGACGGTCGTGAGGCAAAAATGAGGGAAGCTTGGGACTGACTCTTACACCACCCCGTGACTCACGATCGTCGTCAAGAGCGCTCCTTTGTAGTGTTGTTGCGAAGTCTTCAGGACTCGTCCAAGTTGGTAGCACATCCCAGAAAACAGAGTCAGACAAAATAGAAAAGTAGGAAAAAATAATAAGGGAAAGGAAAAGGAAAAGAAGAGAGAAAACCAAACCAAAACAAAAAATCAATTCTCAATTAAAATATACATTCAATTTTGATTACAAAGAAATTTTCAGTTTTTTGATCACAAAAAAAAAAAGTAAATTTTTTACAATTTTAATTCCAGAAAATACCACACAATTAAAAAAATAAGCAATTTCAGTCAATATCACATTCTACCCTATTTTTAAATACCTGTATAGTTCATCTTGTGTCAATAACCTTAGGGATGTCAACAGTGACTGGTTTGGATACATCCATTATAGGTGCCAATGGTGTTAACCATTTCATCATTCTCCAATTCATGATGTATAGGGTTGCTGATAAAACAAAANTAATGCATAGGATTGCTGATAAAACAAAACCAATTAAAACCAAAATCAAGAGAACAATGATGGGATGACACAATTTGTTCAGGACACCTGTAGCAGTAGGTGACCATCCAAAGAGAGTATCCCACCACCTGTGTTCAGCATCTTTCTTTACTCTCCCCAAAACATGAAGTATTTCTTTCACATTGTGATGAACAGTTATTGAGGTTTTTTGTCCATTTTTCTTGATCCTTTCCAAACTTTCAATTAGATCTTGGTGGAGCAACAATTGCTTCACCAGAGTGAGGTTCATTCCAATAGGAGTGGGCAGTAGATGAAAAAAGGTGGTAAGAAGTAACTGGAGCTACATAGGAAAAGTCACATCCTGCAATTCTGGTAAAGTTACAAACACAGAGATATGATTGATTTTTAGTATTCACTACCAAATTTTCTATGAAAACACTATCACAAGCAGTCCTAAAGCATGCACATCCATTGCCTATATATACCAGTACAGTTTCAGGGATCTCGTTTGGATGTATTTCAAAACTACAAACATTCTGTTCTGTGTCCAAACAGATATCTTGAGCTCTAATTGCATTACTTTTACAGATAAACCCTTGTTGTTCCCGGACAATGTGAGTTTCCAAATTGACAGTTTGCCACTTCTCACCAATTTGACGGGCTCATTGTCTATGCTCAAAAGGATAGAGCTCTGTCATGATTCAGCCCTAATGCAATGATAGGGAATATTGAATGCACTGAAGCATTATGTATCGTCAGTACAAAAGCTGTGGCTGTGTTTGTGCTGGGGTCATAGGTAAAATTTACTAAGTTCTTCCAGGATTGGAATTCTCTTTCAAAATCGGTGGCACTGTCCCAGATTATTTTCCAAATTTCAGTAGGAAAAGTGCCTTCCTTGCCTTCTCTTATAATTCAGGCAGCAACTGACTGCATCCACAATTGAGCCTGGATACAGCTAGAGCAAAAGAGATGTTATTTTGTGTAGCACCAAGTGCATCGATTATCAATTTGTGGTCATTAACATTTACCTTTTCCCAATTTGGCAATATGTTTAATAACAACCACTGATGGGTTCCCAAAGCTGTTAAGGATGATTGCAGTGGCTGTTGTAATTTGGTTACATCTCCAGCTGTGGTAGCCAATTTATTCATTAGTACTTCTGAATTGATGCTATTCAAAATTCCCAATCCTGTCGCCACAACACCGGTTGTGTCTCTTGTTGTTTGTTTCTTAGAAGGATTCCGTTTTCACAACCAGGTTGTCCACCCCTTTGCAGAAAAGGTGAACAAGCTGGCTGAATTTCTGAGCAAAAGTTTTTGGGCTCAGCATAACCGGTGGTTAGGTGGTAGGTGTTACAACATTAACATCAGTTCCCCCCAGTATTTTGTATTGTTTTTACCACACATGATTTTATGAGAAAATTGTACTGCAGTTAAGTTTAGCCAACAGTCCTGATTTTAAATTTCACAGTATAAAACACGGCCCTGAAGTCCTGTGCCACAACTGTATACAGGTTCGATGAAGGATTCAGAAATTAATTTACAGGTTAGTGTGACATCATCGTCTTGTGTTACCATGAAAGAAGGAAAAACATTGTTTTTGTCATCCAACACTACGGGGGTGCTTCTTCATGTCCCTCAGCGTTCTTCTCTGAAAAGTAAACACAACAGAGTCTGCCTCCAGGAGGCAGGAGATTCAAATGATGGAACCATTGAGTGTGTAGTGCACACTGGAATTCTGTAAACCTCCCAATCATTTTGCTGCCAAAAAGGAAGCCACTCTGTACGTCCTTTAAACACAGCATAAGAGTCAGTGTAGATGTAGACAAGAGAGGTGTTCTGTACCTCACGTTGGAAAACACTGCAAACAACTGTCAGCTCCCCAACCTGAGAGCTGCCTTCTCCCTCAGTCATAATTCGTTCATCAGAGGAAGTATGGAGGGTTACTGCCCTGTATTCCCCCACCTTTCCCTCTCGTTTGGCAGAAGCATCAGTGAACCAAGAATTTGCTGATTGTGCGGGGGAGAAAGGAGGGGCTACATTAATTACCAAGGCAGGTTTGTCATGGCTATTAGCCAAGTTCTCAGTTTCTTGTATTGCCAGATTTTTTACAGCTCCTTCTATTTTTGAGAAAATGTTACAGTAATGTTCTATCTGAGCATACCTCTTCCTAACTGGGGATCTCTGGGCCACCCCGTCAGGGTCCCAGTGGTGACTTTAATGTGTTTTCTCCAGAACATTAATAATCCTGGAGCTTGTTGGAGATCTTTCCTGGATTCAGGCACTTCAATCTGATCTAAAGGAGTTAGGGTATCTCCCACTACTTCTATTTCATCTCCTCCCACAAGGATATTATCAGTATGTTGATAAACAGCTACATTGTCAGGTTTGGGTATCTTTTCTAATTCCTGGGCTAAAGAGTCCAGTGAGCACAACACACCTGCACACAGTCCCTTGGCAAGCATCCACCTCGGCCAGGCCAGAAAACCATTGTCCAGAGTTATCTGGGTGGGGGTCCTCGGGTCTTCTTGATACGGTCATGAGGCAAAAATGAGGGAAACTTGGGACTGACTCTTACACCTGTATGACTGAGAATTAGAAAAAATTGGCATCTAGGAATCTGTAGTCTCTCTGGTATGCAGTTATGAGTGAAATATCTTGGAAAGCAGCTGCAGATTCAAAGTGATTGTCACATTTTGGGGTTTATGTTTATGGTCAGTGTGAAATAATAGTAGTGGTCTGCTGATAAATAGGAGGTGTTCTACAGAAATATATCAGAGTGGCCTTCAGACACAGATATCCCAGCAATTTTTTGGGTGGATGTGGGAGCTGCCTTTGCTGATGCTGACATTTTGTAGTACCAATTGAGAAATAATGGCCTGCTGGAAAAGTTACATTAACACTTGCTTTTAGTTGCCTGCATCAGCACTGCCATAGAGAGAGGCTGTCAGGCAAAGGGCTCTTAAAAAATAATCTTAATAGCATTAACATTTGCACAGGTGAAATTTGAAATGTAAAAATAAACACTAAAATAGCACTCTCAAGTACCAGCTCTTCTATTTATAGGTCAAATGTGAAGAATGTACACAAGATTTTCAGAATTCCATTTTCAAGGTTTTTTTTTTCATTGTATTATATCTCTAAATACATCAGCAGTTCACTGAATATCATCAAGGTCACTTGCTCAGTTCAATTAATATTTGTTAATATTCCCCTACTATCCTTTTATCACTCAATACTCTTATCATAGATATTGAGATACTTGATAGAAAGGTCATTTGATTCTGAAACTCTGGCATATTTTAGTATACTGAGTGTTCCTATGAATCAAATAACTAATGTGGTCTGTAAGCTTAATGTGAATGCAAACTGCAGCGTCCTGGCTTGTTTCTAATCAGCATTAGATGTGCCAAACTGTCAACAGCTCATGAGCAATATGAGCACTACAGTTCTTCACACCCCTTTGAGTTCATATCAATCATTTGAAAATAACATTTTTTTTCAGGATGAGCTGTCACTATCAATTTGAATAGTAGCTGCTCAGCTGGAATTTGTCCAATTTTTAAGCAAGCCATTTGGTACATTATGTCATGAAGCAAACAACTTGAAAAAGCAGATTCTTTTCATGGTGCTTGTAGGACAGAAATGCATGTTTAAGCATTCCAAGCTTCCTTTGCCAGGTGAGACTCAGCTTTCATCTGTAAAATCTAGAGATTAGTTAAAGAAAAGGGACTTCAGAGACTTTATCTAGTATATTATGATGCACAGAATTTTAAACTTTTTTTTCACTACTTAAAATTTTGATAGAAATAACAAGGTAATAATGAAATAAGAACTCTGAAATTATATATATTTCTTAACCTTGTGCAACATGTAGTCTGTAAATTGCTTTAAAAATCAGTTTACTGATTTTACTGATATACTTCTACTGCTCCCCAAGAACTCACTGCTGGTAGTTGAACTTCTATATTCTGTATATATTTTATATTCGACAATAAAAGACACCCATTAAAACTACTAATCTTCAATGAACTATGGAAGCTGATAGTATATTGCTTGATTATATGAATTTATGAAAATTGGGTTGTACTTGGGCACCATCTTTTAATAAGCAGTCTAGTGCTTGATTATGCAATACTTGTGAATTCCAATCTCTGATTTACTCAATAAGAACAGATGCAGAGTGGAGCACAGAATCAGAATTGAGGTTTAATTTTTATTGTCTCTATACTAATATTTAATTTTCTAGTTATGTTGACCATATGAAAAAGTTTACTGAGCAATTATGCTTCTCTCTGAGTACAACATAAAAAGACTATCTAAGAAATTATCCCACTTGAAACTTCTCCTAAGCAAAACTGTTATACACCAAAAGCTATTGAAACACAAGTGGTAACCCCTATTGCAAGAGTATTTCACCAAGCTTTAATCCAGTTTTATCTGGTTTTGAAAGTGAGAGCATCAAAAGAAATGTAGAAAACAAGGTATATGATAAAGTATCAAATTAATCATGTTTTCAAAAATAAGTATCATTAAGTGTGTGCCTAATGAAGTACATTTTCTCCTGTCAGCTCTATCCTCTCTGCCTATGAAAATGTCTTAATATATTAATGTCAATCTATTATTGATTTAATAGAATTATGTTATTTTTTCAATAAATATTACAGTGATTGCTAAGTTTGACACCTTAAGGCAAAGCTCCCTTGCATTCCAGCTATTAGATATGATTCGTATATCATCAATTATTGATGTACTGCTCAATCTAGATAGTGTAATAGTTGATTTGAAATCTAGCAACCATTATGAAATTTATTGCTGTCAAGAGAATACAATAAGTAATAGGAAACAGCTTAGTCAAATAAAAGAAATACAGTGTGCACTTCTTCACTAAGTGAAAATTCCTGTAACTGCTCTTAGGACAGTGGTGAGTCATGTGATGCAGTAATGTCATACAAGATAGCATCATCCCAAAGAGCTGAACAGATACATGGATACTATAAACCAACATAATGTCTGTGCTCGCTGTAAGGCCTGAGTTTAAACATGATGTGAAATCACAGGAAACCTGGCAAACATGCAACAAAAAAAAAACCACTCTGAAACAAAGAGAATGTTGGAAAACGCAGCAGGACAGTTTAAGATGAAATTCTGGGCCCTGTAAGTTCTCAAACAGGAAAACATTAGTAGCTGGTGGCAAAAGCATTCAAATTTTCCACTGCTAGTCTGCATCTTTGTTTCAAACAGGTCTGGAGAGTTTGTTGTGCCCTCCAGGTACTGGCAGCCTCTCATAAGAGGCACAAAGAGGAAAATCCTAGGGCCACATTAAGTTTTTCAGGGAATGCCTTCCAGCATTTGAAAAGGTGGAATTACCATGACCCAGGTTCTGTCCTGGTTTTCCTTGTGGGAAAATACTTTTGTGCTAAAGTCATACAGTACTGTGTGTGGAAACAGTGACAATCTTGCCATGTTGTTTCACTTCTGCCTTTTGTATTTTTGATGATGAGGCTAAATAACACTTCATTTTGAGAAACTCAATATCGCAGTGAATTACTTGCTACAAATACTAGTATTTTTCTGTTTCTATAGGCACTCTGCATGCAGAATTCCTTCTGAAATAATAGAAATAATTGTTCAGAATTGCATCCCAGTGGAGTGTCTACGACTTTTCACAGTGTCTCTCTTAGAATGGATTTTTACTGAGAATAAAAACTGCTTCACCGTACTCTGTAAGGGTATTCTGTTATTCCGTAATTCCATACAGTTTATCCTTGTAAGCAAGGCTGCTAATTAGATGTATTTTAAAACAGCTGAAATTCTTTAACATCTCACTGTTTTTTCAAGGTTAAAAAGATATCTGTGAAAGATATCAGGCTAGATAAAAAAAAAAAATCCCAAAACCCAATAACCCCCAAAACCCCAAAGGCACTCTTTAGATTCTGTCTGTAACATAACTAATCCTTTATCTGCTTTCATATAAGGTCATTTATGAAACTGAACCTTGACTAACTGCATTTTTATAAATACCTTAGTCTGTGATCAAATGGAAAAGATCACTGTGAGTTTCAGAGGACTCCTCTCAGCCAAAGGATCTCTTCATGCCATGGCAATTCACCCTCTGTTCTTAGAGCATCTTCATATCACTATGATTAAACCTGAAAACAGTGTAATTCTAATCTTAGAATAAGGAAATAAACTAATGACACTAGGGAAACCATTTATTAGTAAAAAGGATGCTGTACTAACACAGCTTCTATAGTTTTATAGTAACAGAACAATTAAAAATTCTGATAGGTTGGTACTATTAC